>QRFJ01006448.1:0-54801 GCA_006176705.1 Cocos nucifera | reverse complement strand
ATACAGTGGCTCAGTTGCACCGGGAAGACGCAACCATGTCTATTAGGCATTGGATGCTATGGGCTGGAGGATGAGTTGGGCTCAATATTTCGGATACGGTGAGAGACTCAATTAGGAACCCAGTCTATGCAAATGGTGGGTCTGACTTAACTAAGGAGTGGATCAATATTCCGGATACGGTGAGATTCATGAATTAGAGACCAAGTTTGGGTGCACCATGATTAGAGAATCATTGAACAAGAGTTGTTCACTCATTGGCTAACCCATCACCAATAACTGTTAGGTGAGGTGATGAGTCAGTTGGTGAGACCGCACCACCCACTAGAAATCATTAATCGTGGAGATTTTCGCATCTCTACAGAGGGAGTGTAGGGATCCGAGAAAATAGTGGGAGCTAATTTGTTTAAAAATAAAATCCCTAAACAAATTGGTCAAGTCAAAATTACAGTATCTAACTAGAATCTTTGACTCTCTACAGGAATATGTCTGCGTCAAATCCATTGGCACGTATCCTGGACACACATAGACTGACTGGACCCAATTATAAAGATTGGCTCAGGAACTACAAAATTATTTTGGGTTTCGAGAAGTTAACCCATGTTTTGGACCAGGACCCTCCCACATTACCAGCCCGTCCATCTGTTGAACAGAGAGCGTCTCTGGAAAAATGGATTGACGAAGATAATAAGGCCAGATATTACATGTTGGGCTCGATGTCTGATGAGCTCCAGCGCCAACATGATGAGGATATCGGGACTGCTCGCCAAATGTTGGCTCACCTGCAGGAGATGTTTGGTGAACAGAGTCGCGCAGCCAAATATCAAGTCACAAAATGACTTTTTAAGGCTAAGATGCGTGATGGGCAGTCAGTCCAAGATCACTGTCTGACAATGATCAAGGACATGGAAGAGCTTGAGAAGCTCGGTGTGAAGTTGGACTTGGACCTGCAGAACGATATTCATTCTGCAATCCTTGACTGATGCATATGGGCAATTCATCATGAATTACCACATGCATAAACTTCAGAATTCCTTGGCCGAGTTAATGAATATGCTGGTTACCGCTGAGCTTTCTATGAAAGGTTCTAAAGGCTCAGTTCTTGCTATGGAACGGACTTCTTCCAAAAGAAAGTCTTATGGAAAGAAAAAGAAGTCTGTGAAAAAGCAAAAGGTGGAAGGATCAAAGAAGAAGAAGGCAGAATCGAAGAAAAAGGCCGATGGCAAAGGAAAGTGTTTCCATTGCAACAGCGACGGCCATTGGAAGCGGAACTGCCCTACTTACCTGGCCACCCTGAAGAACAAGAAGGAAGGTCCTTCTGGAGGTATGCTCGTTATTGAGTCTAACCTTACGGTTTCTTCTGCATCCAGTTGGGTGCTTGACTCTGGTTCTAGTGCTCATCTGTGCACTTCTATGCAGGGTCTTGAGGATAGCAGGAGGCTGAGGGATGGAGACATGATCCTACGCATTGGTAATGGAGCAAGAGTTGCTGCAGTAGCCGTGGGAACATACCCTCTGCGATTACCATCTGGTTTAGACTTAGTTTTAAAAGACTGTTATTTTGTGCCTGCAGCTAGCAGGAATTTGATTTCTGTTTCATGCTTAGCACAAGAAGGTTATGTGATCACCTTCTTTAAGGACCATTGTAACATTCTTTATGAAAGAAATAAAATTGCAAATGGTTTCCTTATTAATGGTCTTTATCAGCTACATATTGATGTACCTGTTCTAACTATCGAGCAAAACGTGAATGCCAAACGACCTAGGGATAGTCCAAACGACAGATATCTATGGCACCTGAGATTAGGTCATATAGCAGAAGATAGGATCAACAAATTGGAGAAAAATGGGCTATTGAGTCCATTGACTTCCGAGTCATATCCAACTTGTGAATCCTGTCTTCAAGGCAAAATGACTAAACTCCCTTTTGTTGGACATGGGGAGAGGGCCACAGATCTCCTTGCCCTAGTACATACTGATGTGTGCGGCCCATTTGATGTGCCGGCTAGAGGCAATTTTGTCTACTTCATTACCTTTACCGATGATCTGTCTAGGTATGGGTATGTGTATCTTATGAGACACAAGTCTGAAGCCTTTGAAAAGTTCAAAGAATTCAGACATGAAGTAGAAAAACAAACAGGAAAACCCATTAAGGTTCTTCGATCAGATCGAGGAGGTGAATACCTTAGCAGGGAATTCCTAGACTATCTCAAGGATAATGGCATAGTCTCTCAATGGACTCCACCAGGAACACCTCAACTCAACGGGGTTTCAGAACGGAGAAATCGGACTCTATTAGATATGGTTCGATCCATGATGAGCTTCACAGACCTCCCTGATTTTCTTTGGGGACACTCATTGTTAACTTCAATCTATCTACTGAATAGGGTTCCCTCTAAAACCGTTCCTACCACACCGTATGAGATATGGCACGGTAAGAAACCAAGTCTGAGTCATCTCAGAATTTGGGGTTGTCCGGCTCATGTCAAAAGACAACAAGCGGACAAGTTAGAGTTTAGGTCCTTTCAGAGCTCGATTCATAGGATATCCTAAAGAGTCATTAGGATACTATTTCTACATTCCAGAAGACCACAATGTGATTGTGAGTCGACATGCCATATTTCTTGAAAAATAGTTTATTCAAGATAGCGGCATTGGAAAAGCAGATCAAGCTTGATGAGAAAGTCTCACAAGCAGAACGAGCTAAGGACCAAGTGGAACCAAATCAGGTTGAGCCAATAAGAACACTACCTCCTCCACCTCGTAGATCGGAAAGAGTTTTCCCGTCCCCCTGAAAGATACTTAGGTATTATTTCAGAGGATGTAGAGGAAATGTTCCTCGTAGGTAATGGTGCTCATGGTGATGATCCCAAAACCTACAACGAGGCGATATCAGATATCGACTCCGAGAAATGGCTAGAGGCAATGCAGTCAGAAATTGACTCGATGCACTCAAACCAAGTCTGGACCTTGGTAGATCCACCAGAAGGTATAGTACCTATTGGATGTAAATGGATCTTCAAGAGAAAGATTGGTGCAGATGGGAATGTGGAGACATTCAAGGCTAGATTGGTGGCAAAAGGTTATAGTCAACGCGAAGGCATTAGACTATCAGGATACCTTTTCCCCAGTAGCTATGCTAAAATCCATCCGCACATTGCTTGCTGTTGCAGCCTATTTCGATTATGAAATATGGCAAATGGACGTGAAAACGGCATTCCTAAATGGATATCTTGAGGAAGATATCTATATGGAACAGCCGCTAGGTTTCACATCCAGTGATACTGATCACAAGGTTTGCAAGCTGCAAAGGTCCATATATGGACTTAAGCAAGCATCTCGGAGCTGGAACACTCGTTTCAATGATGTGATCAAAAAGTTTGGTTTCATCAAAAATGAAGAGGAACCATGTGTTTTCAAAAGGGTCAGTGGGAGCGCTGTTGTCTTCCTCGTATTGTACGTGGATGACATCCTCCTTATTGGGAATGATATTCCCATGTTGACATCAGTCAAGATGTGGTTGTCCAAGGAATTCTCCATGAAAGACCTAGGTGAAGCATCCTTTATTCTAGGAATTAAGGTCTATAGGGATAGACCGAATAGGATGCTAGGACTTTCACAGAAGATGTACATAGAGAGAAAGTACTAAAGAGGTTTAGTATGGAAAACTCTAAGAGGGGATTAATACCCTTCAGACATGGTATTCATCTTTCCAAGAAGATGTGCCCCAGCACACCTGAGGAAATAGAACGCATGAGCAAGATCCCTTATGCTTCTGCAATAGGGAGCCTCATGTATGCCATGCTATGTACACGACCTGATATAGCCCATGCTGTGAGTGTCACAAGCAGATATCAGTCAAATCCAGGTGAAGAACACTGGACTTCTGTGAAATGTATCCTTAAGTACTTGAGAAGAACTAAGGATATGATGCTGGTCTTTGGTAACGGAGAACTCCAAGTCCAGGGATACACAGACTCGGACTTCATGTCCGATATAGATGATCGAAAGTCGACATCTGGGAGTCTGTTTGTGTGCAATGGTGGAGCTATCAGCTGGAAGAGTTCCAAGCAAACGGTGATAGCAGATTCCACCATGGAAGCAGAATATATCGCTGCATCAGAAGCTGCGAAGGAAGCATTCTGGTACAAGAAGTTTGCTGCAGAAATCGGAGTAATGCCATCAGATGCCATTCCTCTATACTGCGACAACAATGGCGCCATAGCCCTTGCTAAGGAGCCGAGGTCTCACCAGAAATCCAAGCATATTGAGCGGCGATACCACCTCATCCGCGATTACCTCGAGAAGGGTTACGTCGAGGTCAAGAGAGTCAACTCCGCAGATAATGTGGCAGACCCACTTACAAAGCCGTTGGGCCAGCAGAAGATCGAAGCCCACCTTGAGAAGATGGGACTTAGACTTGTAGCCAATTGGCTTTAGGACAAGTGGGAGATTGTTAGATATATGTGCCCTAGAAGCCAGAATTGGCTGACACTTGTAATACACTTCTAGGGGCAAAATTGTAATTTTGACTAAAATCAATAAATGGGTTATTTTCTATCACATATGTGTATTTAGTGTCTGTGATACATCCTTTGAGTTAATGGTAATGATAATTCATATTTTCAAGAGTTGAAAATTTAAGACATGAATAATCATTATTAACTCATAAAAATTGCTCCTGACCATAGGATCATCACGAGGATGGTGATTGATCCGGAAGGTTGGTGTACAATCGCTTCTCTTTAGTAGATGAGTCTTGAGTCTACGGTGTGGAGACACCGGAGCGAGAGTACAGGTACTCGTTAGAGAACGAGGGCACTGAGCGTGACCACCTCGAGTAGTCATTAGGGAGTCTACCTTCTCGTCAATGACTGACTCGATGCTGCAGTAGTGTGTCTGGTTCTTTGACCTGAGATGCATCGGCAGTTCACCTTGAGGGTGTTATAGTTTGACTACACCATTACTCGGTCTCCTAGCCATATGGAACCCTGAGGTGTATGTTGGCTATGACATGTTCATTGTAGGAACTGGATTGCATCAAGATGGAATCTATCTACCTCGGTGGTAGAGGAGTAGCCCTATGATGATCATGAGAATCAAGTCCAGAAATCCATGGCCATGGTAGAGTGAAATAATAGAAAGAGTTTCTATTTAGATTTTCACATTGGACTCGAATCGAATGATTACATCATATGACAGAGACTAGGGTTTGACGAGTTCACCTTAACCCTAATCTGATCGGGGCTCAAGATAGAAGAACTGAATCACACAGGTAGCTGCACCAAGAGGTTCGCATTCAGCTCTGATGGGTTGCCACCATATACTGCTAGGTGTCACTGGTGGATTTTGGGAGCAATTAGAATGATTTAGATGATCGATCATTCTAGCTGTTCGAATCAGAAGAGTTCTGATCCATCGAAAGGAGTTTCGATGATGTCGATGATAGAGATCATGACATATCCCATTACCATACAGAACTGAACCTAACTGGGTCACACAAACAAGGGTTTGAATCTGGTGATCATCAATTGAACTGATCTAGTTCAATTGATCTGAATGAGATTCAATTAGGTTCAAGGAAATCGTGCTAGCACTCGATTGAACCTAACGTTCTTCTTTTGCTATCATAAATAAGTTGTCCTGTCTGAGCCAAAGGAGTTTGTGCTCAAACAGAGGCCTTCATATGGTCTGACTGGAGGTTGTCCAAGTCAGAAAAGGTTGTCTTATTTGTAAGACACTACCTGCCATTTTTGGTCACCTGCCATTTCTTGTTCTTTGACTTTGGTCAAAAGTCTACCTTTGACTGGTCAAACGTTGACCATTGACACTTTGACTTTTGACCACATGTCATGCACCTATTGGAGAGCTGGTGGGGGCCTGTCCCCCTGCCAGAACCTGGCAAGGAGAAGGGCGCACGCCACCCTAGGCGTGTGCCCAAGTTGGAGGCGCCTAGGAGTCCTTGTTGGACAAGGACTCCATCTCCTTTTTGGATTCCAATTAGAGTTCTTCTAAGAACCAACTTTGACTGGTCTTAGGCGCCCTCTAAGGAGGAATCCAGGGGACTCTATTCCCACCAATCAGATTTAGATCTGATTTCACAAAGGGTTGTGATTGGTTGGGAAGGAAGAGGAGTTGGATCACGCTTAGTCTATAAATAAGACCCTGCGCCCAACTCAGATTCTAAGAAGCAATTCAATTGAGAAACCCCACGCCCCAAGGCTGCCTCTCCCCTCCTTCTCCATGCCATAGTCTCTTCTCCCCTTGCTCTCCACGTCCAAAAGGAGTTTTGGACCTTGGTTGGTGCGATTCAGATCAAAGAAAGGCGATCAAAAACAAGAAGGCTGCGCTGCTGCAAAGGACGACTGCTCATCTTCAAAAGAGTTTTGAAGATCCTCCAGATCAGATCCAGATCTGATTTTTGGAGGTGTGATAGAGAAGAAGAGGATCTCCAGATCCAACCCGAGTGGATACCGGTAGAGGCCAGGCGCTTGCGTGGCTAAGATCCAGAACCTTCCGCTGCAAACAGGATCATCAACAGGGTAATAGGATTACCCAGATCAGGTAAATTAAATTTGATTTAATTTATCTTTAATTTTATTTTATTAAAATAATAAGAATCAGATCTAAAACATATCAAGATCTGATTGGGATCAAGAAAAAATTTTTTAAAATATATCTCTTGATCTGATCAGATCTAAATGAACCTGGACTGGGAAATTAGGATTTCCCTTCACTGACATGGATAAAGACCTCCGATTAATTAAGATAGGAAGAGGGAAGAGGCTCTTTCAGTGGCCCTTTTATGTCCTAATGATTTTGTTAAGGATTGGAAGATGACTTCATCTTAACAAAGTAAAAAGCCAATCATGTCAAGAATAGGAGGAGAACCTCATCTTGACATGGGTCAAAGGGGAGAGGCCCTCTTAATAGCTCTTTTGTGCCCCAATGATCTTATTAGAAAGAGGAGGAGAACCTCGTCCTAATAAGGGTAAGGGCTAATCATGTCAGAAATAGGAGGAGAACCTAGTCCTGACATGGATAAAGATCTTTGGTTGTTTAAGATTGAAGGAGGGAAGAGGCCCTTTCAATGGTCTTTTAGTGCCCCAATGACCATGTTAGGAACAGGAGGAGAACCTCATCCTGAAAGGAGAAAAGATCAAGTATGTTAGGATCAGGAGAAGAACCTCATCCTAAGATAAGAAAAAGTCTTTAATATTTAAGAATGAAGGATGATCTCATCCAAGCAAAAGTCATGATCAATCACAAATGGGATTAGAGGATCTCATCCAGACATGAAAGATGCAAAGATCCAATTATGCAAACTGGTGTACCCAAGGGTCATCATCATCAAAGAGTGCATATATTGCGGCGAACTACAACCATTCTTGAAGGGTAGCTCTACGATTATGAATACCACAAAAAGAAAAAAGGGAAAGAGGGGGAGTGAAAAACTATGCGAGCATATTACTGAGATGAAGCAATCAAAATTATATTTTCATTAAAATAAAAAGTTCAATACATGGGAAGATCCGCAAGACCAGTTATTAGAAAAGAAAAGAAAAGAAGACAAAGTCTTATTCGTGGTCGGACTTCGGACTGTCAGCTCGAACCATCGCAAGGAAGAGTTTGGAACCTTCAACCTCCTCCTCGAGTCTCTATCAAGCTGCTAAACTCTCTCTCAGCATCCTCTCCCATCTGCACGACTCCTCCTCCATCTCCCTCAGCCTTTTCTTAGAACTGTAGATTCGGCTTCAACATCTTTCATGATGTTCTTTCGGTACGCCATTTGAATCTTTAATTCACACAGCTCGGCTTTGTCTTTTTCGTGCACTATGGATAGACTCTCTAGAGTGCCTCTTAAAGAAAGAATCTCCTATGACTCTCTACTCAAGCCAGCTTGAACTCTATCTAACAAATGCTACTAAAGTCAGGCAATCTCACCATTAGCCTTTCGAAGTTTATGTTGAAGGTTAGAAACTTGACCATACCAACCTCGCCTATAATCATTATATGAGTCTTCTGCTGCTTGTAACTGGCCCTATAATTTGGAGAACCTTTTTGATCAATCCTAGCCGTACTCAGTCTGATTGGTGGACCATGCTGAACTTTCTTCGAGTATTTGAATCCTCTCTTATGCGGCCTTCAGCTCGACTTTCAAAGAGCTTGCCATGGCAGTGAAAGTCCAAGCCTTCTCACTATCGAGCATCTTTGTCCGTTCTAGTTCTTCAGTCAAATGGCACTTGTTATTGACATAATCCAAGAAATCCTTATTGTGCACTTGGCGTATGTGAGTAACGTCGATCGTCAACTCTGAACAATTTTTCCTCAATTTTTGAAGCTCATCTTTCATCTTTTTTAATTTCTTCTTCAAATGATGAACTTCCTTCTTCAAGCTCCCGATCATCGATTTTAGAGGGATGCCCTGAGGTAGTGGCTTAGCCTCGGTTGGGGACGATGAGTCATGACTACGATCGGTAGAAGGATTCTGAATGACACACACCGTAGCACAAGTATAAAGAGAAGAAATATATTCTCATTGCTCAAAATGGTTTGTGTACGTCAAAAGAAAAAAGAAAAGGTACAATTATCAAAAGTTCTCAACCTCGGGCGGCATGATAGTAGATAAGCTCGGTGCATTTTTTGTGACCTCAGGTTCGAGAGCAGATTCGGGGGTCGTGACTGCAGGTTCAAGAACTTAAGGGGCAGGTTCAGCAGTGGAAGAGGTAGCACCGATGTTAGAGGGACCAGCTTCTTCATCAGGCTCATCCGTTAAAAGATCAAGGTCTACATCTAGAATGTTCTTCATGACCCTCCTCTTGTAGATCTTGAACCCCTCAGAAAGGCCTCCCTAGCGAAGGCAATTTTGATGTCCTCCATGGCTTTGGAGGACTTGAAGGCCTCAATAGCCCGCTCCTTCTCAACACTGACCTCCTCTTCGACCTTCTTCCTCCTGTCCTCTGAAAGAGTTAAGGCCATCTTCAATCCTATTGAAGCCTCTTCATCCCTTAATAATGCCTCCCAAAGGTGCTCAACTTCTGCAGTCTGAACCTCTGAGGCCACTTTCAAGCAGTCGACCTCAACCCAAACCTTCTGGATCTCTGCTTGAGCCTCCTGGAGGGCTATTGAATCCTTGGCTTGATAGAGATCTACTACCTTCGAGTGAGCAAACAAATAGTGCCCTAACTGCAGAACGAAAATCAGGTCAAAACTTCAAAGGTACATTTGACATTTAATCAAGATCGAGAAAAATCATTTATCTCGAGATAATCAGCAAAGGACTCATCGAACCTCTCCACATTCTCTATCTAAACCATCTTGTCGATGATACGCGAGAGGATGCTACCCTCCATCAAAGAATGTATGACCTCCCGATCATCCACAGAATCCTTCTCTTGGTTGGAGCTCTCGCCGCCAAAACATCCGACCTTCCTCTTGACCTTCTTGGCAATGGCATTCCTCTCCTTCTTTCTCCTCTTCTCTATAATTCCCCCTACTCAGGAGGTGCATGGGCGTCAACATCATCGAGCATGATTGAACTTGGTGCTGCAGCAATAGTTTTTGAGGCAAGCACGGCCTGGATCGACATGGCCAGGCTCTGCTCTTCAACGTGAGTCTTCTTCGATGGTTCTCTAGTAGAACTGCCCTTCCTCTTAAGGGACTTAATTTTTTTCGACATGCAATTTTATTCTATCGGAGTCATCTCTATGATAGAAATAGTTAAAATCAGAAGAAAGAACAATGCATGGTTCACTAGTTATGGGCACTACCTGTCAGATTAAGAGGACTAAGATCGAGGTTAAATAATGTCTAATCATCCAGGAGTTTGGAAATCAGAGGAGCTCGATAGTTCTTTAGTTTATCAATCAAGTCCCGATATTTTTTTTCTAGCCTGGGAGCTCGATGGACCGAATCTCTCATATCCCTTCAAGAAGAAAGTCCTAACTCTAAGGAGGAGCACGAAACAAAAAAGAATTTCTCCTTCTAGTTATGAATAGAAGAAGGAGCGCCCTTAAACCCCTTCTTGTCGAATTGGGGAGAGACATACCACTAATCTTTGGTGGTAGGATGATGTTTGAAAGTGAAGAAGTTGCAGAATAGAGAAATGATTATCGGACATCGATCGTGATGCATAAGGAAAGAAATCCTATAACGAACCTAAACAAGTTTGGCACCACAGAAGCAAGGAAGATATTCAAGAATCTAAAGAGAGCTACCATAAAAGGAAGAATGGATAGCCTATGTCCAGCACAAAAGGCCTAAACATACAAGCAAATATGGCCCGGAGGAGCGGAGCAAGCTCGATCGCTGGGACTTGGAAGCTCGAGCTCGTACTTAAGAGGGACCCCGAATTGGATTTTGATTAAAGAAAGATCTTCATGCCGAAGTTTGCAAAGGATGGTGTTAGGAATGAAAGAAGGTCGGGGTACTTCTACAGGTTCAGTTCAGTGTCCTTAAAGGATGGATCCATCAGGGCTAGATGGACCGAACTCCCAGAATAGGCTGACCAGAATTCTTTGGTGGACATATGGATTAAACTAAGTTTTGAAAAACCACCAAAAATTGAGAAAAATAAAATGCAAGACTTCTTCAAAGAAACTAAAAGGATAAGATGCAAAAGGCACAGAAATAATCAAAAGAGAGATTTTGGAACTAACCTAAACTGATTGGGACAAATGAGGAGGCGATGGGCGCAATGGAAATCGAGCGAGAAACTGCCTAGGGTTGGAGAAGATGATGGAAGAAGTCGAAACTCTTGAGTGGAAGGAAGAATGAAACTAGAGGAAGAAGGAGAAGATCTCGAGTGAAATGAAGCCCTAAAGGAGGAAGGTGGGCTTAAATATCCCAAAGAGCCCGAGGCAATTATGATTGCAGGTCTCCTCCGATCGATCCTAGGTTGACGTGCATCCCACTCATCATGGCAAAGGGCTGATAAAGGACAAAACCTTAATTGCACCATACCTTGGGCAGAGCTTCGGTGGGAGTTTCAAAAAGTTATTTTTTCGGATCACCTTGTATTGAAGAAGCTTCTGCACTAGCATGAAAATTGCCAAGACTTTTCATCCAGCAAGCATGGAAAATCAAAAAAGGACTTTGGTAGTCGCCTTCTTTATACTCCCTTTATTCAAAATTTAAACTCAAGAGTAGGAGGACTATTGTTGGAGTTAAACCCACTCCTACCGAAGTTCGGCCTGGTATCCAATCCCGAGATAATCCCATGATGGCCAATCTTCAATCCATTGACTAATCTTCTAAACTGCATGAGTAAACTCCAGAGCCTATAGAACACTACAAACCTCGCCCAGATGAGCTTGGTGGCAAATCATGAAAGCGACCGAATACTTTCATTATAAGTAGTTGGTTCTAGTGAAACTTCTTTTAGACAACCTTGAATAGTCAAAGGGATCGCCTAAATAGTTGGCTAAACATTCAATCCCTACGTAATCTGGCCTGACCGACCTTAAAGTTGGATGAACTCCTATCTAACCAGATCCCCTTCAGGCCAAACCTCATCATTGCAGATTGGATCTCATGACAAGAACCACAGATTAATAGAGCTTCTTCCTAGACAAACTTCTATGCCCATAGGTCTTGACTTCATAGTGTTTAGAATCTCGAGCGTGCAAGATAAAGTTAACAAAAGGACCTCGTCTTCAAATTAATCATTTGCAAACCACCTTGAAGCCTCTAGCCAAAATCCTTCTAGTTGCCCAAAGAGCTTCCTCCTACCAAACTCCCTTCAATTGCCAAAAAGGCTTCTTCTAGCCAAACTCCTTACGGTCGCCCAGAAGGACCTTGTCATCTATGTAAATTCAACTCCTAGCTCAATGCAAACCAATCTACATGCAGACGACCTTGGAGATGTTTGAACTTCTCTAGAACTATTATGATATGAAGCTCTTCATCATCAATAGCTATTTCATCCAAATTTTAACAATTAAATTCCAATAGACTAGCATGTCACGATAATGGACACTATCCTCCGTAACAAACTCCACATGATCCCAAATGGCCCACTACCAAGCATTATGGTTATCACCATCAATCTATTATGAGCTCTACTTATTTAAGAAATCCTTCAGATATATTTTCTCTCTAGGCTCTAAACTCTACTTTAATTTTTTTGAGTGCACCATTTTTGTTGGCCAGAAGAGCTGACTTCATCGTCGGAGAATTCTATCGGAGCCATCCCTTAATTTCGATAAGAACTTGTCTTGCAAGTCACCGATGGTGACCTCGTCTTCTCCAGCTCCAGTCCAGTTCTGACATCAATCAGATTCTGCATCAACAAGATTCATACATGGTTCAGAATCATAATTCAGCTACCTGATTAGTCAAAAACCTCTTTTATATGTGATCTTGTAGGTTTTATTTTATCTGATAGTAAGATATATTGTGATCTCCATCACAATATCATTGAAACTCCTTTCAATGGGTTGGAGTGATTCCAACACTACTCATCAAGGATTATCCATCATCAAAATAATACTTGTGAGTCTCATAATCTACCAATGATACCTAGCATTATGTAGTGGCAATTCAATAGAATGGAAGAGATGAACCTCTAGGTGCAGTTACCATATGATACAATCCTTCTATCATGAGTCTCGACTAGACAAAGGATGAGAAATACTCGTCAAACCTCATTGTCAGTCATATGTCAGATTTATTCAACTCGAGTTCATGTATAAATTTTTGTGAAAACTTTTTTTACTAATCATACTACCTTAGCTAAGATCTTCTGAACTCAGTCTCATAAATTGCATAGGACTATTTCTTTTTTATTAAGGTTGATAGATTCCATCTAGATGCAACCTACTCCTACAATGAGTCTGTGGTAGCCAACATGCAATGTAAAGGCCCAAATGGCTAGGGACCAAGTATATGTGCAGTCAAACTACAACAATCTCATCGTGAATAACTGAGGTACTATAGGTTAAGTACTAGTCTTACCACTACAGCATCGAGCAAATCATTGATGAGTGAGTAGACATTCTAGTGACTTCTCTTATTGGTCATGCTCAATCAATATCGTTATTCTCGAACAACCACCTATACTCTCACTCAGTGTCCTCACATTACAGACTCAAGACTCATCTATCCAAAAGAAGTGATCCATGCACCAACCTCACCAGATCATCCACCATCCCCATGATGATCAATCGATTGAAAGCAATTTAGAAATTAACTATCAATGACACATGCCTCAAATTCTCAACTTTTGAAAATGCATCATCATCTTATTAATTTCTTGAATAATTCTATTGAAAAATGTATCCCAAAATTAATCATCAGCCTATTGACGATTATGCTATTTTATTAATATAAATAATTTATTAATAAATAAAATATTTATTCTAATATTTTTCATCATAAATCTATTTAGATTTATGATGAAGTTCTTAGGACTATTTAGATTTGATAAAAAGATGATTTATTGATTAGCCCTTAAAATTATTTAGGACCAAATGATATGTTGCTAAATAGGACGATAATGTTTATCGAGTGTAGGTCATTATGTGCCATATAGATTGGTTGTCTTATTAATCAAGGAGTGTGTAGACACTTGTATGGCAAACAAATGAGATGTAGGGATACATTATTACTAAACATGATGGGATTAGGTATAAGTATCCCTTGGACTTGAGATCGCCATGATGGCTTGCAAAGAACTCACTATGCTTTAGTGCTGGACTACCTAAATTTTTAATTTAATAATGAAAGATTTCTAGGCATAGTCAAGTACTTACAAAGTCGGTGAATGATCAAGATGGGATTGACCACTCCAAAGAGTTTGGAGATAAAGTATCGCTATATTTCAATTGAGCAAAATCTTGGCCAGGGTAATCCATGAGATGAATTGATACTTTGAAATATGATATAGATGACTTATTTAGGATTGATAGTTAAACTTTGAGTCATCCTATGAGCATTTATGATCAAGAGGATGAATTATACGGAAACCATATCTACATGAATTCTAAAAATGTTGATTTATACATTCGACTTATCTGGCCATCAGATACCATTGCTAAATGATCACTTTGATTGGTATAGAAATTTATTTTTTTACTACTAGCATAGGTTCAAACCTATGGCGTCACACACATTAGAGTTCTTGATTAGATTAGATGGTTAATCAATGATTAAGAATCATTTTAGGGTTAAACATTCAATACGATTGATATTTGACCTAATGTAAGTGTTGTAGAAGAATCGATCAGCAATCGAATTGCTCATTAACTCAATTTGAATAAATAATTAGATTAAAATTAAGTTTAATTGAATAAGGTTTAATTATATTTAGTTTGAACTTGATTGGATCAAGTCCAATTGGTTTATTGGATAAGCCAATTGTAAGGAAGAACAATTTTCAGTTGAACTAGGACTTGACTACATCTAATTTTTAAATTGATTAAAAAATTAAATCAAAATTAAATTATATTTAATCTAATTTAATTATGTTACTAATTGGATTAGGAATACCATTAATTAGGTTTCATCAAGATCTATTTTAATTGGGCTAAAGATTTGGTTTGACTAGTCAAAGCATGTAGTCCTATTTGGACTAGGACTCCGCCCGTGCACCACCTTCCCTTTCTTCATGCCTTTTTCATGAATTTTTTCCTACAAAATCTGATTTCTAGAAAGGTTCCATGCCTATCCTTGTCCCCATATCCCTTTTATATGGTTTGTGTTTTTGGATTTGATCAAAACTAAGAAGTAGTGATGATCTAGACTCAATTTGATAAAGTTTGGACAAACCCAAATCTCTTATCCATTATGGCATCAATTAATCTAATTTTTTTCTAAAATTTTTATGAGAGAAGGAAAATTTAATTATGCACTAAATATTTAGAATCCATGCCAAAATAAATTTTAGAAGGTGCCCAAAAGTTGGGCATCCCAATCCTTGTTCTATTTGGACTCTCTATCTTGGTATTTGATCTAAACAGGGACTCTTCTCTAACTCTCTATTTAAAGAGAGTTAAATCATAAAATTTTGAGAGGTTTTAGACTTGAGATAGAGGGCTTGGACATGGAGACCTTGGGCATATCAGAGTTGAGGGTGTGGGATTCTGAAAAGATAAAATTATTGTACCTCGATGAGAGGAAAGGGCCTAGAGAAGAGGTGTCTTCTTTAGGGTTTTTATTTTAGATTTTCTTCTACAAATTTTTGAGAGAAGAAAATGGGAAGAAGGCTTCTTCCAGATCCTCCCTTCTCTTTCTTTAATCCTTAAAGAGTTCAAGTTAATTAAAGAAGGAGATTCAGCGTCAACCATCTATGGAGGATCAGCATAGTGTTAGCACACTATGCTGATTTCTAGATTGCTGGACTTCGAATCATGTTGGGGCTTTGTGTGGACATCTCATAGATGCCGGATGTGTGTGTGGATCACAGTGACATTCTCAACCTCATATCAGAAAGTGGACATCCAAAGTTATGAAAAAAGGTAATGAGATTTGATCTTAATTGCAAACTAGATCAGATCTAGTTTTTCTTATTTGATGTTGATATGATCAACATCATTATTTTATATTTTATTTAATTTTTAGATTGATATGCATACTTTAATCATATCATTAGATCCTAGATCTAGGATTTATTTACACATTTTATAGATTAATTATATTAATTTATAGCTTTCGCTGTTCTAATTTTGCAAAAAGTTTCCAAATACATGCTAGAAACCCTAGGTTTTTCCAATAATTGGTATTAGAGCCTAGGTCTTTTCTATATGATTTTTTGTATATTTTAGATCTATTTTTTAGATTAGATCTAAATTATAATCTGATATTAAATTTAAAAATAAAAATTTTAGATCACATGGACTAATCTTATAAGATTGTTCAACTATAAGATTTATTCCTTATAGTGGAAAGGTTGTCTTAGTATGTGCTGATCTAAAATCCTAATCTTAAAATATTTGATTAGATGTAAAAAATTTTATGATTTAATTGAAAGTATTTTATTCTAATTTTTATGATCATAAATATGTTAGATCTGATCTAAGGTAATTTATGATTGTTTAAAACTAAAATTATTTCAAATAGATGTACATAAACATGAATATATTTAAATTAGATCTAAAGTAAATTCATGTTTATGTTATTTATTATTTACATATTGATTAAAAATTAAATATGCAACTCGATTGGTAGAACCATGTTGTAAAAATATTTTACAAATATGAAAATTATTTTTGAAATGCCAAACCCTAACCCTCAGTCCAAAACTTAATTAAGAATTAAGAATTATTTTATTTAAGATCTAGGATTATGAATTGAAGATTCTAAGATATAAATCATAATATTTGGATTAATGCGTTAGAATGAATTAGGTCCATTAATTGGGTTAGACCTAAGGTTAGATTAAAGAATGGACTTAATTAGAGAATTGACTAAATCTAATCAATTATTGTCTTAGATTAGGTCATGGTCTTTTTAGGTCAACTACAATAGTTGTAGTTGGTCAAGTCCATATGTTTAATAAGAACCAAAATGTACTTGATTCTTAGCTAAGTGGTCTAGTCTAAAATGTTAGCTTGATCCAATCAAAACTAATTAATCAGTTGGCATCTAAGGTAAGTTTGGCAGCTTCAACCAGCGATTTTTAATTGAAAGATACTCGCATTAATTTGATCTTTGATGAGTTAATGGCATACCCTTCGACTAATCTCACTTACTTGACCTTTTAGTGAAGTTATTTTTGATTAGATCACTTGACAATTTGAGCTGATCCATGTCAGCTAGGTAAATCAATGTGATTGATTTAGGTGCTCCTAGAATAGCCTATCTATGGTCTTCCTTAATCTGACTTGGTGAACTCAGTGGGAGGTGTCAGATATGTGTGCCCTAGAAGTCAGATTAGCTGACACTTATAATACACTTCTAAGGGCAAAATTATAATTTTAACTATATATAATAAAATAGATTATTTTCTATCATAGTTTGTATATGAAAGTATCTGTGATATAGTCCTTGAGTTAATGGTAATGATAGTTCATATTTTCAAGAGTTAAAAATTTAAGACATGAGTTTTCATTATTAACTCATAAAATGCTCCCGACCATAGGATCATCATGAGGATGGTGATTGATCCAGAAGGTTGGTATATGATCACTTCTTTTGGATAGATGAGTCTTGAGTCTAAGGTGTAGAGATATCCGAGTGAGAGTATAGGTACTTGTTAGAGAATGAGGGCACTGAGTGTTACCACCTCGAGCAATCATGAGGAAGTCTACCTTCTCATCGATGACTGGCTCAAAGCTGCAGTAGTGTATCTAGTTCTTTGATCTGAGGTGTATCGACAGTTCACCATGAGGGTGTTATAGTTTGACTACACCATAACTCGATCTCCTAGCCATTCAGAATCCTGAGGTGTATGTTGGCTATAACATGTTTATTGTAGGAATTGGATTGCACCAATAGGAGATCTATCTACCTCGGTAGATGAGGAGGAGTCCTATGATGTTCATGAGAATCAAGTCTATAAGCCCATGGCCATGGTAGAGTTTAATAATAGAAAGAGTTTCTATTAGGGTTTTGACTTGAATCGAATGATTAATTCATATAACCGAAATTAGGGTTTGACGAGATCACCTTAACCCTAATCTGATCAGAGCTCAAGATGGAGGAATTTAATCACACAGGTAACTACACCAAGAGGTTTGCTTTTAGTTTTGATGGGTTGCCACCATATACTACTAGGTGTCACTGATGGGTTTTGGAAGCAATTAGAATGATTTGGATGATCAATCATACTAGTTGTCTGAATCAAAAAAGGTCTGATCCATCGAAAGATGTTTCGATGATGTCAATGATAGAGATCATGATATATCCTATTACCATACGGAACTGAACCTAACTAGATCACACAAACTATGATTTGGATCTAGATATCATCAATTGGATTAACTTAGTTCAATTAATTTGAATAAGATTCAATTAGGTTCAAAAAAATCATGCTAGCACATGATTGAGCCTAATGTTCTTCTTTAACAATCATTAAAACTTATCTCGACCGAGACAAATGTGTTTGGGCTCAGTCAAGAACCTTTACTTGATCTGACTAGAGCTTGTCCAGCTCAGAAAAGGGTTGTCTTAATTTATGAGATAAATTTGAGACAACACCGGCATTTTCCATCACCTACTAAATCTTATTTTCGGACATTGGTCAAATTTTAACCCTAGATACTTAGACATCTGTCCATATGTCATGCACCCATAGGACAGAACCTAAGAACTTGTCCTCCTGCTAAAAGGAAAATATGAAGGGGCTACATGCCTAGGAAGGCATGCACCCCAGGAGGATAAAATATGGAGTCCCATACAGATGGAACTACAGTTGCTTCAGGGAATTAAATTGGGTGGCATCAAGAAGACTTGTTTGACCCAATCTTGGCACCACCTAAGGAGAGTTTTGAGGGTCACTAATATGATTGAAACAGATGATGTCATCCCACCAATCAGATTTAGATTTGATTGCACAAAGGGCCATGATTGGCCAGGATGATGTGGCACTATATGGCGCAGCAGGATCTATATAAACCCTATCTATGCCTAGAATTCAAGGATTCTACCTTTAGCCCATGCCACATAGTGAATGGAAAATCCTGATTTTCTGGATCAGGTTCGTTCAGATCTGATCGGATCAAGAGTGATATTTCAAAAATTTTTCTCATGCATCTAGATCAGATTTAAGATATTTTAGATCTAATTTTATAGATCTAATAAATAAAAATAAAAATAAATTAAATCTAATTTAATTTATACCTTGATGTTGGATAATCTGATTACCCTTTAATGATCCTACTGATTGTCTGAGATTCTAGATCTAGCCACACAAGCACCAGGCCTCTATCGGTATCCACTCAAGCTGAATCTAGAGATCTTCTCCTTCTTTATCACCTCTCTAAAAAATCAGATCTGGATCTGATTTGGAGGATCTTCAAAACTTCTTTTGAAGATCAGTAGTTGTCTCTGCAACAGTGCTGCCTTCTTTCTTTCTCGTCAGCTCTTTCATGCCTGGATTGCACCAAATTAGAGCCCAACTTTCCTTGGACGTGGAGAGGAGAGAGAGGATCAGAAGATGGCATGGAGGAGGGATAGGGGCAGCTTTGGGGCATGGGTTTAGAGAAACTCTATCAAAGTGTGGCACAGATAGGGTTTATATAGACCCTGCTGCGACATGCAGCGCCACATCATCCCGGTCAATCACTTGCTTCATGCAATTAGATCTAAATCTGATTGGTGAGATGACATCACCTGATCTAATCAGATGAGAGCTCTACTAATTCATCCTTAGATGGTGCCTAAGATTGGTCAAAGTCTATTACTAGGGGTCACCAAAGTAGAATCCAAGAAGCAACCTGGAGTCCAAATCCATGGGTGCATGCTTCCCTAGCCGAGCACCCCCTCCTTTGCAATTTCCAGTAAGGGGACAAGCCCCTATTTGCTCTCTAATAAGTGCATGACACATTGGTAGATGTCCAAGGGTCAAAGGTCAATGTTTGACCAAAATCAAAGGATAAGAATTAGTAGATGACGGAAAATAGCAGG
This sequence comes from Cocos nucifera, assembly GCA_006176705.1. NCBI lineage: Eukaryota > Viridiplantae > Streptophyta > Magnoliopsida > Arecales > Arecaceae > Cocos > Cocos nucifera. Next base: position 35,241 of record QRFJ01006448.1, on the reverse strand, counting down.
TGAGCACAAACTCATTTGGCTCAGTCAAGATAACTTTTAATGATAATAAAAGGAGAACGTTAGGCTCAATCATGTGCTAGCATGATTTTCTTGAACCTAATTGAATCTAATTCAAATCAATTGAACTAGAGTTAGTCTAATTGATGATATCTAGATTCAAACCCTTGTTTGTGTGATCCAGTTAGGTTCAGTTCTGTATGATAATGGGATATGTCGTGATCTCCATCATCGACATCATCAAAACTCCTTTCGATGGATCAGAACTCTTCTGATTCAGACAATTAGAATGATTGATCATCTAAATCATTCTAATTGCTCCTAAAATCCAGCAGTGACACCTAGCAGTATATGGTGGCAACCCATCAGAGCTGAAAATGCGAACCTCTTGGTGCAGCTACCTGTGTGATTAAGTTCTTCTATCTTGAGCCCCGATCAGATTAGGGTTAAGGTGAACTCGTCAAACCCTAGTCTCTGTCATATGATGTAATCATTCGATTCGAGTCCAATGTGAAAATCTAAATAGAAACTCTTTCTATTATTTCACTCTACCATGGCCATGGATTTCTGGACTTGATTCTCATGATCATCATAGGGCTACTCCTCTACCACCGAGGTAGATAGATTTCCATCTTGATGCAATCCAGTTCCTACAATGAACATGCTATAGCCAACATACACCTCAGGGTTCCATATGGCTAGGAGACCGAGTAATGGTGTAGTCAAACTATAACACCCTCAAGGTGAACTGCCGATGCATCTCAGGTCAAAGAACCAGACACACTACTGCAGCATCGAGTCAGTCATTGACGAGAAGGTAGACTTCCTAATGACTACTCGAGGTGGTCACGCTCAGTGCCCTCGTTCTCTAACGAGTACCTGTACTCTCGCTCCGGTGTCTCCACACCGTAGACTCAAGACTCATCTACTAAAGAGAAGCGATTGTACACCAACCTTCCGGATCAATCACCATCCTCGTGATGATCCTATGGTCAGGAGCAATTTATGAGTTAATAATGATTATTCATGTCTTAAATTTTCAACTCTTGAAAATATGAATTATCATTACCATTAACTCAAAGGATGTATCACAGACACTAAATACACATATGTGATAGAAAATAACCCATTTTATTGATTTATAGTCAAAATTATAATTTTGCCCCTAGAAGTGTATTACAAGTGTCAGCCAATTCTGGCTTCTAGGGCACATATATCTAACAATCTCCCACTTGTCCTAAAGCCAATTGGCTACAAGTCTAAGTCCCATCTTCTCAAGGTGGGCTTCGATCTTCTGCTGGCCCAACGGCTTTGTAAGTGGGTCTGCCACATTATCTGCGGAGTCGACTCTCTTGACCTCGACGTAACCCTTCTCGAGGTAATCGCGGATGAGATGGATATCGCCGCTCAATGTGCTTTGGATTTCTGGTGAGACCTCGGCTCCTTAGCAAGGGCTATGGCGCCATTGTTGTCGCAGTAAGAGGAATGGCATCTGATGGCATTACTCCAATTTCTGCAGCAAACTTCTTGTACCAGAATGCTTCCTTTGCAGCCTTCTGATGCAGCGATATATTCTGCTTTCCATGGTGGAATCTGCTATCACAGTTTGCTTGGAACTCTTCCAGCTGATAGCTCCACCATTGCACACAAACAGACTCCTAGATGTCGACTTTCGATCATCTATATCGGACATGAAGTCCGAGTCTGTGTATCCCTGGACTTGGAGTTCTCCGTTACCAAAGACCAACATCATATCCTTAGTTCTTCTCAAGTACTTAAGGATACATTTCACAGAAGTCCAGTGTTCTTCACCTGGATTTGACTGATATCTGCTTGTGACACTCACAGCATGGGCTATATCAGGTCGTGTACATAGCATGGCATACATGAGGCTCCCTATTGCAGAAGCATAAGGGATCTTGCTCATGCGTTCTATTTCCTCAGGTGTGCTGGGGCACATCTTCTTGGAAAGATGAATACCATGTCTGAAGGGTATTAATCCCCTCTTAGAGTTTTCCATACTAAACCTCTTTAGTACTTTCCTCTATGTACATCTTCTGTGAAAGTCCTAGCATCCTATTCGGTCTATCCTCTATAGACCTTAATTCCTAGAATAAAGGATGCTTCACCTAGGTCTTTCATGGAGAATTCCTTGGACAACCACATCTTGACTGATGTCAACATGGGAATATCATTCCCAATAAGGAGGATGTCATCCACGTACAATACGAGGAAGACAACAGCGCTCCCACTGACCCTTTTGAAAACACATGGTTCCTCTTCATTTTTGATGAAACCAAACTTTTTGATCACATCATTGAAACGAGTGTTCCAGCTCCGAGATGCTTGCTTAAGTCCATATATGGACCTTTGCAGCTTGCAAACCTTGTGATCAGTATCACTGGATGTGAAACCTAGCGGCTGTTCCATATAGATATCTTCCTCAAGATATCCATTTAGGAATGCCGTTTTCACGTCCATTTGCCATATTTCATAATCGAAATAGGCTGCAACAGCAAGCAATGTGCGGATGGATTTTAGCATAGCTACTGGGGAAAAGGTATCCTGATAGTCAATGCCTTCGCGTTGACTATAACCTTTTGCCACCAATCTAGCCTTGAATGTCTCCACATTCCCATCTGCACCAATCTTTCTCTTGAAGATCCATTTACATCCAATAGGTACTATACCTTCTGGTGGATCTACCAAGGTCCAGACTTGGTTTGAGTGCATCGAGTCAATTTCTGACTGCATTGCCTCTAGCCATTTCTCGGAGTCGATATCTGATATCGCCTCGTTGTAGGTTTTGGGATCATCACCATGAGCACCATTACCTACGAGGAACATTTCCTCTACATCCTCTGAAATAATACCTAAGTATCTTTCAGGGGGACGGGAAACTCTTTCCGATCTACGAGGTGGAGGAGGTAGTGTTCTTATTGGCTCAACCTGATTTGGTTCCACTTGGTCCTTAGCTCGTTCTGCTTGTGAGACTTTCTCATCAAGCTTGATCTGCTTTCCAATGCCGCTATCTTGAATAAACTATTTTTCAAGAAAGATGGCATGTCGACTCACAATCACATTGTGGTCTTCTGGAATGTAGAAATAGTATCCTAATGACTCTTTAGGATATCCTATGAATCGAGCTCTGAAGGACCTAAACTCTAACTTGTCCGCTTGTTGTCTTTTGACATGAGCCGGACAACCCCAAATTCTGAGATGACTCAGACTTGGTTTCTTACCGTGCCATATCTCATACGGTGTGGTAGGAACGGTTTTAGAGGGAACCCTATTCAGTAGATAGATTGAAGTTAACAATGAGTGTCCCCAAAGAAAATCAGGGAGGTCTGTGAAGCTCATCATGGATCGAACCATATCCAATAGAGTCCGATTTCTCCGTTCTGAAACCCCGTTGAGTTGAGGTGTTCCTGGTGGAGTCCATTGAGAGACTATGCCATTATCCTTGAGATAGTCTAGGAATTCCCTGCTAAGGTATTCACCTCCTCGATCTGATCGAAGAACCTTAATGGGTTTTCCAGTTTGTTTTTCTACTTCATGTCTGAATTCTTTGAACTTTTCAAAGGCTTCAGACTTGTGTCTCATAAGATACACATACCCATACCTAGACAGATCATCGGTAAAGGTAATGAAGTAGACAAAATTGCCTCTAGCCGGCACATCAAATGGGCCGCACACATCAGTATGTACTAGGGCAAGGAGATCTGTGGCCCTCTCCCCATGTCCAACAAAAGGGAGTTTAGTCATTTTGCCTTGAAGACAAGATTCACAAGTTGGATATGACTCAAAAGTCAATGGACTCAATAGCCCATTTTTCTCCAATTTGTTGATCCTATCTTCTGCTATATGACCTAATCTCAGGTGCCATAGATATCTGTCGTTTGGACTATCCCTAGGTCGTTTGGCATTCACGTTTTGCTCGATAGTTAAAACAGGTACATCAATATGTAGCTGATAAAGACCATTAATAAGGAAACCATTTGCAATTTTATTTCTTTCATAAAGAATGTTACAATGGTCCTTAAAGAAGGTGATCACATAACCTTCTTGTGCTAAGCATGAAACAGAAATCAAATTCCTGCTAGCTGCAGGCACAATAATAACAGTCTTTTAAAACTAAGTCTAAACCAGATGGTAATCGCAGAGGGTATGTTCCCACGGCTACTGCAGCAACTCTTGCTCCATTACCGACGCGTAGGATCATGTCTCCATCCCTCAGCCTCCTGCTATCCTCAAGACCCTGCATAGAAGTGCACAGATGAGCACTAGAACCAGAGTCAAGCACCCAACTGGATGCAGAAGAAACCGTAAGGTTAGACTCAATAACGAGCATACCTCCAGAAGGACCTTCCTTCTTGTTCTTCAGGGTGGCCAGGTAAGTAGGGCAGTTCCGCTTCCAATGGCCGTCGCTGTTGCAATGGAAACACTTTCCTTTGCCATCGGCCTTTTTCTTCGGATTCTGCCTTCTTCTTCTTTGATCCTTCCACCTTTTGCTTTTTCACAGACTTCTTTTTCTTTCCATAAGACTTTCTTTTGGAAGAAGTCCGTTCCATAGCAAGAACTGAGCCTTTAGAACCTTTCATAGAAAGCTCAGCGGTAACCAGCATATTCATTAACTCGGCCAAGGAATTCTGAAGTTTATGCATGTGGTAATTCATGATGAATTGCCCATATGCATCAGTCAAGGATTGCAGAATAATATCGTTCTGCAGGTCCAAGTCCAACTTCACACCGAGCTTCTCAAGCTCTTCCATGTCCTTGATCATTGTCAGACAGTGATCTTGGACTGACTGCCCATCACGCATCTTAGCCTTAAAAAGTCATTTTGTGACTTGATATTTGGCTGCGCGACTCTGTTCACCAAACATCTCCTGCAGGTGAGCCAACATTTGGCGAGCAGTCCCGATATCCTCATGTTGGCGCTGGAGCTCATCAGACATCGAGCCCAACATGTAATATCTGGCCTTATTATCTTCGTCAATCCATTTTTCCAGAGACGCTCTCTGTTCAACAGATGGACGGGCTGGTAATGTGGGAGGGTCCTGGTCCAAAACATGGGTTAACTTCTCGGAACCCAAAATAATTTTGTAGTTCCTGAGCCAATCTTTATAATTGGGTCCAGTCAGTCTATGTGTGTCCAGGATACGTGCCAATGGATTTGACGCAGACATATTCCTGTAGAGAGTCAAAGATTCTAGTTAGATACTGTAATTTTGACTTGACCAATTTGTTTAGGGATTTTATTTTTAAACAAATTAGCTCCCACTATTTTCTCGGATCCCTACACTCCCTCTGTAGAGATGCGAAAATCTCCACGATTAATGATTTCTAGTGGGTGGTGCGGTCTCACCAACTGACTCATCACCTCACCTAACAGTTATTGGTGATGGGTTAGCCAATGAGTGAACAACTCTTGTTCAATGATTCTCTAATCATGGTGCACCCAAACTTGGTCTCTAATTCATGAATCTCACCGTATCCGGAATATTGATCCACTCCTTAGTTAAGTCAGACCCACCATTTGCATAGACTGGGTTCCTAATTGAGTCTCTCACCGTATCCGAAATATTGAGCCCAACTCATCCTCCAGCCCATAGCATCCAATGCCTAATAGACATGGTTGCATCTTCCCGGTGCAACTGAGCCACTGTATCCAGCCGAGAACAATCAACCCCGGGAAGGGCCCGCACATCTACAATGGTGGAAGACCTCAGACTTAATCTTTTCTTAGGGAGAATTGATTCAGGTCTCATTAAACTAGACTTGGCTTAGTCATAACAATTATGACTAACCTAGTGGCATGGGTTAGCTCGGATTATTGACCACCTCAGATCAGAACTGTGTCAACAGATATGGCCAGGTAAGTGAGACCGGTGGAAGGAATATGCCATTAACTCGTACAAGAACGCATTCAGGTCGAGTAGCTTCCAATTAAAAACCAGTCGGTCGTCTGTGCCAAACTTACCTTAGACACCAAATTGTTGAGTCAGAACCAATTGGGTTAGCCTACAATCCAGACTCTAACCTCTGAGCCTAATTAGGTCTTGCTTGATCGTGACTCGATCTTGACCCAGACTTAATCCTATTAGGCTGGTCAATTTAAGCATTGTTGATCCCATCTAACCAACTCTTGATTCGGTTTGATCAACCGCTTAGACCTAATTGAGCTACCCAAGCCCGAACCCAGTATTATGAATATGTCTTAGATCTGAAATTCTCAATTTTAGACCTAATTAATATTCCATAAACTTAATTCTTAATTAAGTAGGGTTCATAAACAAAATATGCACAATAAATCCTAGGGTTTCAGGATCTAGGGTTTTGCAGAAAGTAAGTTTTGGGTTTCTGATTAAGGACGAACACGCAGCACCCCTACACATCATAAGAACACCCCATCGAATGGGAAGAGAGGGCCTTTAAACCCTTCTTCGTTCTTATGACCGGACGGCCAAGAGGAACGCCTTAATCAGGAACATTCAATACTACAAACAATATCAGATCTATATCATATATCTCATATATAAAGTAGATCTAATCATGGCATATTTTGCATACATCTCATGTATCAAATCATGCATATTTTCAGATCTAAATTATCTCATAATAATCTAAAAAATTAGATTTAAATTGATCTAATCAAAATAAATTCTAATCTAGACAATTATGTAGAACTATTCTACAACTAGTCTAGACATGCATCAATCATATCTCATATGATATTTCAAAAATTAAATAATTTTTATTTGCTATTTTTTCAGATGTTATTATAACACTTATAATATCAAAAAATAGTAAATAAAAAGATCTAAAATATGATTTAATCAGATTAAATCAAAAACATGCAAGAACTATTCTATAGAACTATTCTATTCTAGAACTAGTCATGCATATCTTCTAATCTTAGATCCAAATTCATTTAATTTTAATTTTTTCTGATTTCAGATCTGATCACATCTCATGTGACATCTGAAATCACTTTATTTTCTAATTAAAATAAATTTAAAATCAGATCTAAACAATTTAGAACCATGGCTCTGATACCAGTTGAAGGGAAATCCTGATTTCCCGGTCCAGGTTCGTTCAGATCTGATCAGATCAAGAGATATATTTCAAAAATTTTTCTCTTGATCCCAATCAGATCTTTGATATGTTTTCAGATCTGATTCTTATTATTTTAATAAATAAAATAAAATTAAAAGATAAATTAAATCAAATTTAATTTACCTGATCTGGGTAATCCTATTACCCTGTTGATGATCCTGTTTGCAGCGGAAGGTTCTGGATCTTAGCCACGCAAGCGCCTGGCCTCTACCGGTATCCACTCGGGTTGGATCTGGAGATCCTCTTCTTCTCTATCACACCTCCAAAAATCAGATCTGGATCTGATCTGGAGGATCTTCAAAACTCTTTTGAAGATGAGCAGTCGTCCTTTTGCAGCAGCGCAGCCTTCTTGCTTTTGATCGCCTTTCTTTGATCTGAATCGCACCAACCAAGGTCCAAAACTCCTTTTGGACGTGGAGAGCAAGGGGAGAAGAGACTATGGCATGGAGAAGGAGGGGAGAGGCAGCCTTGGGGCATGGGGTTTCTAAATTGAATTCTATTCATAAATCTGAGTTGGGCGCAGGGTCTTATTTATAGACTAAGCTGTGATCCAACTCCTCTTCCTCCCAACCAATCACAACCCTTTGTGAAATCAGATCTAAATCTGATTGGTGGGAATAGAGACCCCTGGATTCCTCCTTAGAGGGTGCCTAAGACCAGTCAAAGTTGGTTCTTAGAAGAACTCTGATTGGAATCCAAAAAGGAGAGGTGGAGTCCTTGTCCAACAAGGACTCCTAGGCGCCTCCAACTTGGGCACACGCCTAGGGTGGCGTGCGCCCTTCTCCTTGCCAGGTTCTGGCAGGGGGACAGGCCCCCACCAGCTCTCCAAATAGGTGCATGACATGTGGTCAAAAGTCAAAGTGTCAATGGTCAACGTTTGACCAGTCAAAGGTAGACTTTTGACCAAAGTCAAAGAACAAGAAATGGCAGGTGACCAAAAATGGCAGGTAGTGTCTTACAAATAAGACAACCTTTTCTGACTTGGACAACCTCCAGTCAGACCATATGAAGGCCTCTGATTGAGCACAAACTCCTTTGGCTCAGACAGGACAACTTATTTATGATAGCAAAAGAAGAACGTTAGGTTCAATCGAGTGCTAGCACGATTTCCTTGAACCTAATTGAATCTCATTCAGATCAATTGAACTAGATCAGTTCAATTGATGATCACCAGATTCAAACCCTTGTTTGTGTGACCCAGTTAGGTTCAGTTCTGTATGGTAATGGGATATGTCATGATCTCTATCATCGACATCATCGAAACTCCTTTCGATGGATCAGAACTCTTCTGATTCGAACAGCTAGAATGATCGATCATCTAAATCATTCTAATTGCTCCCAAAATCCACCAGTGACACCTAGCAGTATATGGTGGCAACCCATCAGAGCTGAATGCGAACCTCTTGGTGCAGCTACCTGTGTGATTAAGTTCTTCTATCTTGAGCCCCGATCAGATTAGGGTTAAGGTGAACTCGTCAAACCCTAGTCTCTGTCATATGATGTAATCATTCGATTCGAGTCCAATGTGAAAATCTAAATAGAAACTCTTTCTATTATTTCACTCTACCATGGCCATGGATTTCTGGACTTGATTCTCATGATCATCATAGGGCTACTCCTCTACCACCGAGGTAGATAGATTCCATCTTGATGCAATCCAGTTCCTACAATGAACATGCTATAGCCAACATACACCTCAGGGTTCCATATGGCTAGGAGACCGAGTAATGGTGTAGTCAAACTATAACACCCTCAAGGTGAACTGCCGATGCATCTCAGGTCAAAGAACCAGACACACTACTGCAGCATCGAGTCAGTCATTGACGAGAAGGTAGACTCCCTAATGACTACTCGAGGTGGTCACGCTCAGTGCCCTCGTTCTCTAACGAGTACCTGTACTCTCGCTCCGGTGTCTCCACACCGTAGACTCAAGACTCATCTACTAAAGAGAAGCGATTGTACACCAACCTTCCGGATCAATCACCATCCTCGTGATGATCCTATGGTCGGGAGCAATTTATGAGTTAATAAATGATAATTCATGTCTTAAATTTTCAACTCTTGAAAATATGAATTATCATTATCATTAACTCAAGGGATATATCACAGACACTAAATATACATTTATGATAGAAAATAACCCATTTTATTGATTTATAGTCAAAATTATAATTTTGCCCCTAGAAGTGTATTACAAGTGTCAGCCAATTCTGGCTTCTAGGGCACATATATCTAACAACGATTTCGTTCTATTCAGAACCAGATCTTCAGATTCTGCCCAAGTAGATATCGATAGAGGTCAGGCACTTGCATGGCTACATCCAGAACCTCAAGCAAACATCAGGATCATCACAGGATAATTGGATTACCCAAAATAAAGGTATAATTAAATTAGATTTAATTTTTATCTTTATCTTTATTTTTATTATTAGATTAATAAGATTAGATCTAAGGAGTCTCAGATCTGATTAGAATCTTAGAGAAAATTTTTTTTGAAATATCCCTTCTGATCCAATCAGATCTAAACGAATTTGATCCAAAAAATAGATTTTTTCCTTCAATTGGTATTAGAGCCTGATTCCATAATTTATTAGATCTAATTTTAATTTATTTTTATTTGAAATTAGATAATTTTAGATATCATATTAGATATGATTAGATCTAAAATCAAAAAATTAAAAATTAAAAAAAAAATCTGGATCTAAGATGTATGAGTTGCATGACTAGACTAGGAATAGAATTATTCTATGTATAGTCTAGCATGATCATAATTTTAATTTAATTAATTATAATTATTAAATCTATTTATTTACTATTTTTAATATTATAAATATTATAATTATATTTAGAAAATAAAAAATAAATTTATTTAATTTGGTCATATGAGATATGATAGATGCATGTTTAGACTAGTTGTAGAATAGTTCTACAAAATTATCTAGAATAAATTTTAATTTGATATGATCAAATTTAAATCATATTTTTTAGATATTTATGAGATAATTTAGATCTAAAAATATGCATGATATGATACATGAGATGTATTTAAAATATATTTTTAGTTAGATTAATTTTTATATATGTGATATATGATATAGATCTAACTAGTTTTATAGATTTATCATGTTTTTGATTAAGACATTCTCCTTAATCATTCGGTCATAAGAACGAAGTAGGATTTAAAGACCCTCTCCTTCCATTTGATGGGGTGTTCTTATGGTGTGTAATGGTGCTGCACGTTCGATCCTTAATCAAAAATCAAAACTTATTTTTCTGCAAAATCCTAGATCCTGAAATCTTAGGATTTTATATACATGTTTTATTTATGAACCCTAAACTTAATTGAAGAATTAAGATTATAAAATATATTAGGTCTAAAATTGAGAATTTTTAGATCTAAGACATATTCATAAAATTGGGTTCGGGCTTGGGTAGCTCAATTAGGTCTAGCGGTTGATCAAACCGAATCAAGAGTTGGTTAGATGGGATCAACAAGTGCTTAAATTGACCAAGCCTAATAGGATTAAGTCTGGGTCAAGGATCGAGTCATATGAGTGATCGATCAATTAAGACCTAATTAGGCTCAGATGGTTAGAGTCTGGATTGTAGGCTAACCCAATTGGTTCTGGCTCAATAATTTGGTGTCTAAGGTAAGTTTGGCAGATACGATCGACTGATTTTTAATTAGGAGCTACTCGACTCTGAATGCATTCTTGTCGAGTTAATGGCATATTCCTTCCATCGGATCTCACTTATCTAACCATATTTGTCGACCAGTTCTGATCTGAGGTGGCTCAATAATCCGAGCTAACCCATGCCACTAGGTTAGTCATAATTGTTATGACTATGTCAAGTCAAGTTTAAATGAGACCTAAATCAAATTCTTCCTAAGAAAAGATTAAGTCTAAGGATCTTCCACCATTGTAGATGTGCGGGCCCTTCCCGGGGTTGATTGTTCTCAGCTGGTACAGTGGTTCAGTTGCATTGGAAAGATGCAACCATGTCTATTAGGCATTGGATGCTATGGGCTGGAGGATGGATTGGGCTCAATATTTTGGATACGGTGAGAGACTCAATTAGGAATCCAATCTATGCAAATGGTGGGTCTGACTTAACTAAGGAGTGGATCAATATTTCAGGCATACGGTGAGATTCATGAATTAGAGACCAAGTTTGGGTGCACCATGATTAGAGAATCATTGAACAAGAGTTGTTCACTCATTGGCTAACCCATCACCAATAACTGTTAGGTGAGGTGATGAGTCAGTTGGTGAGACCGCACCACCCAATAGAAATCATTAATCATGGAGATTTTTGCATCTCTACAAGAGGGAGTGTAGGGATCCGAGAAAATAGTGGGAGCTAATTTATTTAAAAATAAAATTTCTAAATAAATTGGTCAAGTCTTAATTATAGTATCTAACTAGAATCTTTGACTCTCTACAGAAAAAAGAAAATGTCTGCGTCCAACCCATTGGCACGTATCCTGGACACACATAGACTGACCTGGATCCAATTATAAAGATTGGCTCAGGAACTTACAAAATTATTTTGGGTTCTCGAGAAGTTAACCCATGTATTGGACCAGGACCCTCCCACCTTACCAGCCCGTCCATCCACTGAACAGAGAGCATCTCTTGAAAAATGGATAGATGAAGATAATAAGGCCAGATATTACATGTTGGGCTCGATGTCTGATGAGCTCCAGCGCCAACATGAAGATATCAAGACTGCTCGCCACCAAATGTTGGCTCACCTACAAGAGATGTTTGGTGAACAGAGTCGCGTAGCCAAATATCAAGTCACGAAATGACTTTTTAAGGCTAAGATGCATGATGGGCAGTCAGTCCAAGATCATTGTCTGATGATGATCAAGGACTTGGAAGAGCTTGAGAAGCTCAGTGTGAAGTTAGACTTGGATCTGCAGAATGATATAATTCTGCAATCCTTGACTGATGCATATGGGCAATTCATCATGAACTACCATATGCATAAACTTCAAAATACTCTGGCCGAGTTTATGAATATGCTGGTTACTGCTGAGCTTTCTATGAAAGATTCTAAAGGCTCAGTACTTGCTATGGAATAGACTTCTTCCAAGAGAAATTTTTTTGGAAAGAAGAAGAAGTCCATGAAAAAGTAGAAGGTGGAAGGTAAAAAAAAAAAGAAGGCAGAGCTAAAGAAGAAAGCCACAGACAAAGAAAAGTATTTCCATTATAATACTGACGGCCACTGGAAGCAAAACTATCGTACATACCTGGCCATCCTGAAGAATAAGAAGAAGACAGATCCTTCTGGAGGTATGCTCGTTATTGAATCTAACCTTACAATTTTTTCTGCATCCAGTTGGGTGCTTGACTCTAGTTCTAGTGCTCATTTGTGCACTTTTATGCAGGGTCTTGAGGATAGCAGGAGGCTGAGGGATGGTGAGATGATCCTACAAGTCAAAAATGGAGCAAGGGTTACTGCTATGGCCATGGGAACCTACCCTCTTTGACTACCATCTAGCTTAGATTTAGTACCTAGGAATTGTTATTATGTACCTGCTGCAAGCAGAAATTTGATTTTTGTTTCATGTTAAGCACAAGAAGGCTATGTAATTAGTTTTCTTAAGGACCATTGTAATATTCTTTATGAAAGAAATAAAATTACAAGTGGTTTCCTTATTAACAATCTCTACCGGTTACATATTGATGTATTTGTCTTTAATATCAAGCAAAATGTGAATGTCGTAAGATTAAAATGACCTAGGGATGGTCCAAACAATAGGTATCTATGGCACCTAAGGCTAGGTCATATAGCAGAAGATAGGATTAACAAATTAGAGAAAATCGGACTATCGAGTCCATTAACTTCTAAGTCATATCCAATTTGTGAATCATGTCTTCATGGAAAAATGACTAAGCTCTCTTTTGTAGGATATGGGGAAAAGGCCATGGAACTACTTATCTTAGTACATACTGATGTGTGCGATGCATTTGATGTGCCAGCTAGAGGCAACTTTAACTGCTTCATAACCTTTATGGATGATTGATCTTGGTATGGGTATGTGTATCTTATGAGACACAAGTCTAAAGCCTTTGAAAAATTTAAGAAATTCAGACATGAAGTTGAAAAGCAAATCAAAAAACTCATTAAGATTCTTCAATCAGATCGAGGAGGTGAATACCTTAGTTGGAAATTCTTGGACTATCTCAAGCAAAATGGCATAGTCTCTCAATGGACTCCACCTTGAACACCTCAACTCAATGGAATTTCAGAATGGAGGAAATCGGACCCTATTAGATATGGTCCGATCCATGATGAGCTTCACAGACCTTCCTAATTTTTTTTGCGGACATAGTCTATTAACTGCTATATATTTACTGAATAGGATTCTCTCTAAAACCATTCCTACCACACCGTATGAGACATGGCATGGTAAGAAACTAAGTTTGAGTCATCTCAGAATTTGGGGTTGTCCGGCTCATGTCAAAAGACAACAAGCGGACAAGTTAGACTATAGATCCTTTAGAGCTCGATTCATAGGATATCCTAAAGAGTCATTAGGATATTATTTCTACATTCCAGAAGACCATAATGTGATTGTGAGTCGGCATGCCATCTTTCTTGAAAAATAGTTTATTCAAGATGGTGGCATTGGAAAAGCAGATCAAGCTTCGAGGAGAAAGTCTCACAAGAGCAACGAGCTAAGGACCCTATGGAACCAAATCAGGTTGAGCCAATACAATCACTACCTCCTCCACCTCATAGATCGGAAAGAGTTTTCCGTCCCCTGAAAGGTACTTAGGTACTATTTCAGAGGAAAGTAGAGGAAAATGTTCCTCGTAGGTAATGGGCTCATGGTGATGATCCCAAAACCTATGATGAGGATGATATCAGATATCGACTCCGAAGAAATGGTTAGAGGCAATGCAGTCAGAAATTGACTCGATGATGCACTCAAACCAAGTCTGGACCTTGGTAGATCCACCAGAAGGTATAGTACCTATTAGGTGTAAATGGATCTTACAAGAGAAAGATTGGTGCAGATGGAAATGTGGAGACATTCAAGGCTAGATTAGTGGCAAAAGGTTATAGTCAGCATGAAGGAATTGACTATCAGGATACCTTTTCCCCAGTAGCTATGCTAAAATCCATCCGCACATTGCTTGCCTGTTGCAGCCTATTTCGATTATGAAATATGGCAAATGGATGTGAAAATGGCATTCTTAAATGGATATCTTGAGGAAGATATCTATATGGAACAGCCACTAGGTTTCACATCCAGTGATACTGATCACAAGGTTATGCAAGCTGCAAAGGTCCATATATGGACTTAAGCAAGCATCTCGGAGCTGGAATACTCATTTTAATGATGTGATCAAAATTATTTGGTTTCATCAAAAATGAAGGAGGAACCATGTATTTTCAAAAAGGGTCAGTGGGAGCGCTGTTGTCTTCCTCGTACTGTACGTGGATGACATCCTCCTTATTGGGAATGATATTTTCATGTTGACCATCAGTCAAAATATGGTTGTCTAAAGAATTCTCCATGAAAGATCTAGGAAGAAGCATCCTTTATTCTAGGAATTAAGGTCTATAGGGATAGACCGAATAGGATGCTAGGACTTTCACAGAAGATGTACATAGAGAAAGTACTAAAGAGGTTTAGCATGGAAAACTCCAAGAGGGGATTGGTACCCTTCAGACATGGCATTCATCTCTTCCAAGAAGATGTGTCCCAGCACACCTGAGGAAGATAGAACGCATGAGCAAGATCCCTTATGCTTCAGCAATAGGGAGCCTCATGTATGCCATGTTATGTACACGACCTGATATAGCCCATGCTGTGAGTGTCACAAGCAGATATCAGTCAAATCCAGGTGAAGAACACTGGACTTCTGTGAAATGTATCCTTAAGTACTTAAGAAGAACTAAGGATATGATGTTGATTTTTGGTAATGGAGAACTCCAAGTCTAAGGGATATACAGACTTGGATTTTATGTCCGATATAGATGATCGAAAGTCGACATCTGAGAGTCTATTTGTGTGCAATGGTGGTGCTGTCAGTTGGAAGAGTTCCAAGCAAGATAGTGATAGCAGATTCCACCATGGAAGCAGAGTATATCGCTGCATCAGAAGCTATGAAGGAGGCATTCTGGTACAAGAAGTTTGCTGCAGAAGATTCGGAGTGATGCCATCGAATGCCATTCCTCTTATATTGTGATAATAATGTCACCATAGCCCTTGCTAAGGAGCCAAGGTCTCATCAAAAATCCAAGCACATCGAGCGGCGATACCACCTCATTTGCGATTATCTTGAGAAAGGTTACATTAAGATCAAGAGAGTTGACTCCGCAGACAATGTGGCAAACCCACTTACAAAACCATTAGGCCAGCAGAAGATCGAAGCCCACCTTGAGAAGATTGAACTTTGATTTATAGCCAATTGGCTTTAGGTCAAGTGGTAGTTTGTTAGATATGTGTGCCTTAGAAGCCAGATTGGCAGACACTTGTAATACACTTCTAAGGGCAAAATTAAAATTTTAACTATATATAATAAAATGTATTATTTTCTATTATAGTGTGTATATGAAAGTGTCTGTGATATATCTCTTGAGTTAATGGTAATGATAGTTCATATTTTCAAGAGTTGAAAATTTAAGATAAGAATTTTCATTATTAACTCATAAAATGCTTCCGACCTTAAGATCATCATAAGGATGGTGATTGATCCAGAAGGTTGGTGTATAATTGCTTCTTTTGGATAGATGAGTTTTGAGTCTATGGTGTAGAGACACCAGAGTGAGAGTATAGGTACTCGTTAGAGAATGAGGGTACTAAGCGTGACCACCTCGAGCAGTCATAAGGAAGTCTACCTTCTTATCGATGACTGGCTCGATGCTGTAGTAGTGTGTCTGGTTTTTTGATCTGAGGTGCATTGACAGTTCATCTTGAGGGTGTTATAGTTTGACTACACCAGAATTCGATCTCCTAGCCATTCGGAACCCTGAGGTGTATGTTGGCTATAGCATGTTCATTGTAGGAATTGGATTGCACCAATAGGGGATCTATCTATCTCGGTAGATGAGGAGCAGCCCTATGATGATCATGAGAATCAAGTGCATAAGCCCATGGCTATGGCAAAGTGAAATTAAAGAAAGAGTTTCTATTAGAATTTTCATATTGGACTTGAATCAAATGATTAATTCATACGACGGAAATTAGAGTTTGACAAGATCACCTTAACCCTAATCCAGTCAGGGCTCAAGATAGAGGAACTTAATCACACAAGTAACTACACCGAGAGATTTGCTTTCAATTCTGATGGGTTGCCACCATATGCTGCTAGGTGTCACTGGTGGATTTTGTGTGCAATTAGAATGATTTGGATGATCGATCATACTAGTTGTCTAAATCAAAAAAGTTCTGATCCATCGGAAGGTGTTTCGATGATGTCAATGATAGAGATTGTGACATATCCCATTACCATAGGAAATTGATCCTAACTAGATCACAGAAATAAGAGTTTGGATTTGGATATCATCAATTGGATTAACTCAGTTCAATTGATTTGAATAAGATTCAATTAGGTTCAAGAAAATCATGCTAGCACATGATTGAGCCTAATGTTCTCCTTTAACAATCAAAACTTATCTCGACTGAGCCAAATGTGTTTGGGCTCACTCAAGAATCTTTACATGGTCTGACTAGAGTTGTCCAACTCAAAAAAGGGTTGTCTTAATTTATGAGGTAAATTTGAGACAACACCTACCATTTTCCATCACCTGCTAAATCTTGTCTTCGAACATTGGTCAAATGTTGACCCTGAATACTTAGACATCTGCCCATATATCATGTACCCATAGGAGAGAACCTAGGGATTTGTCCTTTTTCTAAAAGGTAGATAGAATGGGGCTGCATGCCTAGGGAGGTGTGCACCTCAGGAGGATAAAATATGGAGTCCCATATAGATGGGACTGCAGTTGCTTCAGGGAATTAAATTAGGTGGTGCCATGAAGACTTGTTTGACCCAATCTTGGCACCACCTAAGGAGAGTTTTGAGGGTCACTAATCTGATTGAAATAGATAATATCATCCCACCAATCAGATTTACATCTGATTGCACAAAGGGTCGTGATTGGTCAGGATGATGTGGCACTGCATGGCGTAATAGGATCTATATAAATCCTATCTATGCTTAGAATTTAATTCTTTTGCCTTTAGCCCATGCCACATAGCCCCTCTCCCTCCTTCTCCATGCCACCCTCTGATCGTCTCTCCTCTCCATGCCTAAGGAACTTTGGGCATGAAGAAGGTGCGATCCAAGCAAGTGAAAGGCGCCAGGAAAGGAAGAAGATAGCACTACTGCAAGAGACAATGGCTGTTCTTTAAAAGCCATTTTGAAAATCTTCAAGATAATATCCAAATCTAATTTTTGGAAGATTGATTGAGAAGGAGAAGATCTTCAGATCCTTTCCGAGTGGATACCGGTAGAGGCTAGAAACTTATGTGGCTATATCCAGAATCTCAGGCAAACATCAGGATCATCACAGGATAATTGGATTACCCAAAACAAAGGTATAATTAAAATAGATTTAATTTTTATTTTTATTTTTATTATTAGATCAATTAGATTAGATTTGAGGAGTCTCAGATCTGATTAGGATCTTAGAGAAAATTTTTTTTGAAATATCCCTCCTGATCCAATCAGATCTGAAGAACCTAATCCAAAAAATAGGTTTTTCTCTTCAAGAGGACCATAATTAGCTGGTTCATCTGACTTACTTCAATTATAATATATTAATAAAATCCTCTAAAATTATTAGATCCTCAAAAATAAAATAGTTATGTTGATAACTAGATCGTAGCCTCTCATTAAGTTGAGTGATAAAGGATCCATTAGTTGAATAATCATTGGAGGCCCAAAGGTTTGGTGCTTATCGGATAATAAAATTGTCATTCATAATATGATTTCTTTTTTACATTTCTCTAAATGGTGGTTAGGTTGACCAACTAAAATTGGGCTTAATCATTCATTAGTTAGATGGATCAAGTATAGTCATACTAATAATTGGACCTAACCGGACCTTTTTAGTGGAGACCAAATCCTACTGATTAGGGACTAGGGCAAAATTAAATTACTAGAAGTTATTTAGAGAAACAATTGGTTATGAACCTATCCTTAGATGTACGTGGATTGACCAGCCAAAGTTGGGCTCATATGCAATTTATGTGGACTTTAGTATCTACTAAGACATTAGGATAATTCCTCGAATTGGAGGTAAGAACTACCAATTTGAATAAAATAATAGAAGAACCTTTTGATTAAAATTCAAATCTTTAGGTTTAATAAATCATTTACTAATTAGATCATGATTTTTCTTTATATAGTTATGGCCACTATCCTGTCGCTCCAGTCATTGGATAATGATAAGTTGGTGGGACCCAACCTTGATAGCTGGTACTAAAAGTTGAAGATTATCCTTGAGCATGAATGGATCTTGTATGTTATGACAGATCTAGCGCCTAAAGAGCCAGCTTAGAATGCACGTGGCACTATCAGAGATACTATCAGAAGTGGCTGAATGATCGAACTATGATGCATTGCATCATGCTGGCGGCTATGAGCGATGAGTCTAATCATAGGTTTAAGTTAACTTAGCCAAAAGACATACTTCCAGTATTGAACGAGTCTTTTAGCACACCCGACAATGTTGAGAGGTACAAGACTAGTTATGCCATCTTCAATGCCTGAATGAAGGATGGCACATCAGTTACTGATCATGTATTGTACATGATGGAGTTGATTGAGTGTTTGAGAAAGCTCAGTTTTTTCTTGCACGAGCAGTTAGGAAAAGATGCTATTCCGAACTCATTGCCTAAGTCTTTCCTCTCTTTGCTTACTCATTATAAAATGACAAAGCCTAAAGTCAATTACCATAGGTTGCTAGCATTGCTTCCGAACTTTGAGAAGGATCACCAGCTCCACAATGGGTCTATGAATCTAGTGGAAGGACCTTCTTCTGGTTCTCGATCCTTTAAGAAAGGAAAGAAGAACAAGAAGAAGAAGTCCAAGAAGGTGCAAGTTTCGATTGGGACATCAGTGCAGAGTCAGACCAAGAAGACTAAGCCTGACAAGAGTCAAGTTGAGTGCTTCTTTTGCATGAAGCGGGGGCATTGAAAGAGGAACTATCCTCAATACATTACCTTCCTACACCTAAACAGGCCAAGAAAGAAGCAAATTATAGCTAGGCAAAGTACTTGTATGATAACTTCTTGCAATTTCTCTATTTATAATATTATTAACTAGGTATTGGATATCGGAAGTTCTTACCATATTTGTAATTCATTGCAGGGGTTGCAGGTCAGTAGGAGATTCGAGCAAGGTGAAAGATTTCTAAATGTTGAAGATGGAAGACAAGTTTTAGTTCTAGCATTAGGAATCATAAAACTTGTATTTGAGTCTCATTCTATTATTCTTAGTGATTATCATTTGTGTCCTAGTTTCTTATTGAATATCATTTCTATAGGCTTTTTGGCCAAAAATAATTATGAAATTTTAATAAAAAAGAATTTTATGATGTCATTTTGAATAGTGCTACAATGTTTTCTGGACATTTGAGCAATGGTATCTATAAAATATCACAACCTGTTAATGTAATCTACTCCAAAGGTAAGCATCTTCGATTAGATAATGTGTTTGATATCTACTTATGGCACTATAGGCTAGGTCACATCAATAAGAATAGGATACATAGATTAACTCAAGAGAGAATTCTTGAAGTTAGTGATTGTGAATTACTTCCAACCTATGAGTCTTATCTTGGAAAAATGATCAAATCATCTTTTACTAGAAAAGGTGAAAGAGCTACTGAGCTCTTAGGTCTAGTACATAGTGATGTATATGGACCCATGAGCATAGGTACTAAAAATGGATATTTCTACTTCATCACTTTCACAGATGACTTATCCAGGTATGGATATGTCTATCTAATAAAACATAAGTTAGATTCATTTGAAATATTTAAATGATTCTACTGTAAAGTAAAAAATAAACTAGAAAGAGTATTAAAACTCTTCGGTCTGACTGAAGAGGTGAATATCTTTTCGATGAATTTCTCACGTATCAAGGAGAGAATGGAATTCTCTTCCAATGGACTCCTCCAAGGACACCATAGCATAATGGTCTGTTTGAAAGAAAAAAATTGAACTCTATTAGACATGCTTCGATCATTGATGAGTTTTGCCACCTTTTCGATATTCTTCTAGGGGTATGCACTCGAATCGGCTTGCTATCTTCTAAATATAGTTTTGAGTAAATCTATAGATAAAACCTCATATGAGATATGGATAGTGTGTAAACCAATGCTCTCACATCTTAGGGTCTGGGGGTGCCCAGCTTACGTCAAACATTTAATGACTTAACAACTTGGACCAGGGTCTAACAAGTGCACATTCATAGGATATCCAAAAGAAACCAAAGGATAGTACTTCTACCATGCTTATGAACAAAAGATGTTTGTTAGCCTAAAGACAATCTATTTAGAAAAGAAGTTCCTTGGTAAAGGAACTATTGCCTCTAAGGTTGAACAAGAGAAAGTTTAACAGGTAGAAAAATTGATACAATTAGCTGAACCAAAACCAGATTTGATTAGATCAAACCTGAAGTCCAGTGTAACTGCATCGTTAAGGCAATCTGATAGAGTACTGCATCAATCGGATTGATACTATGGCTTCTTGGTCCGAGATGGTGATCTCATCGAACTTGATGAGAATGTTGAGGATCCAATCACCGACATGAAAATGATGCAGAGACTGATTTCGAGAAATGGCTTGAGGCTATGAAATTCGAGATGAAGTCCATGAAGGTCAATGATATGTGGATATTGATTGACCCACCTAAAGGGATTAAACCCATTAAGTTTAAATGGGTCTTCAAAAAGAAGAGGGGCGCAGATGGAAAGGTGGAGACCTATAAAGCCTGTTTGGTTGCCAAGAGGTGTCGTCAATATTATGGTATTGACTATGACGAGACAATCTCTCTTATGGCAATGCTCAAATCTAATCGAATTATGCTTAAGATAGCTATCCATCTGGACTATGAGATCTGGTAGACAGATGTAAAAATAGTTTTTCTAAATAGAGAGCTAACTGAAGAGGTGTATATGATATAACCTGAAGGGTTCATATCTATAGACGAGTTCAAGGTATGCAAGCTTCAGAGATCTATTTATGGATTAAAGCAGACATCTCAGAGTTGGAACATGCATTTTGATAAGATGATCAAAATGTATGGTTTCTTTAAGAACAAAGAAAAATCTTGCATTTATAAGTGGGCAAATGATCCAGCTGTTGTATGTTTTGTCCTATAAGTGGATGATATTCTCTTAATCGAGAATGACGTCCTCACACTATAAGGAATAAAAGTATGGTTGTCATCTCAATTCTCCATGAAGGACTTGGGTGAAGCATCTTACATCCTAGGGATGAAGATCTATAGGGATTGATCAAAGAGGATGTGTTGACCCAAAGATTGATTTTCATGATGAGAAAAAGTTTTGAGTATAAGTTATAAAGTGTAACTATGTTTATAAGAATGTGTAGTTTCAAAACTTCAACTTGACATCTTAATGGAGATAAAATCAAGTCAAAAAGAAAAGTCTACCTTACAAATTATTTGAAGAAAAAAGGGTCACAAACTATCTTTAGCATGCATGACACGCAAACTAGGCCGACCCAGTCTGAGACTGAGCCGATCTAGTCTCAGTGGAAGCAAAAGATAGAAAGTGTAGAAAGCTAGTTTTTCAAGACCTAGGGGACTGAGCTAATCTAGCTATAAACTGAGCTAATCTAGTTAAGACTAAGTCGACCTAGTAAAAAATTGAGCCAACCTAATGATTGTAACGACTAGTTTTCTGCAGCTTTTTTCAAACAGTCATTTCTCTACTCCAACGGCTATTTCAAGGCTACTAATGGCTAGAATTGATCCTTAAGCTACCATAAAGTGTATAAAAGGCTAGAGAAATATTTAAAAAGCAAGATTAAATAGATTGAAAGTAGAAATCATTCAAATTGTGAGGTTTATTGAATATCTAAAGAAAAAGAGAGAAAAAAGAGGACTTTGTGTATCAAATTCAGAGAGCTTCCAAGTATGATCATCCTCATTCATTCAAGCTTCCTCTTAGCCTTCAAAGGAGAGAATACAAAGCTTCAAGAGCCATCTTTTAGCCTCTCCATCAAACTTTAAAACGAATTTTTTTCTTTTTATTTTTGTGCTAAATTTTTATACTTGTATTTTTGTTTCTTTACAAGTTTCTTTAGGAAAAAAAACTTGGGATGTAGGTTGGTCCAATCCAAAAATTGGATAGTGTAAAGATTGTGATTTGTGCTCCTAGGTTAAAATCAACTAGATTGATAGTGAACCTAAGAAAACTATCGATGTAGGATTGTGGTTAGTGAGCCCGACAAAATCAACAGGATTTGTTTGTGATCTCGGGTCAAAACAAACGCACTATAATCTTGGATTATAGTAGAATTCCTAAGGAGATAATTTGGAGAGTGGACGTAGGTGCAGGATTGCACCGAACCACTATAAAATCTTTGTGTCTTTATTTTATCATTTTGCTTTTCTTGCTTTCATTATTTGCTTTACATATTTGCATTAGTTAGTTGCTTTTAATTCCGCTGCTACACATTGCTCATTCACCATAAGCATTCAAATTTCTTTTAATTAGAAGCACATATTTGCATTAGAGTACAAATTGGCCAAAATGTTTTAGAAACCTAATTCACCCCCCCTCTTAGGTAGCCATACCTAGGCAACAAGTGGTATCAGAGCAGGTGCTCTATTATTGGTTGTTGACCTAATGATCAAGAGCTAAAGATATTGGCAACCCAAAATAGAATCTTTTTTTAATAAAGGCCATTCCATATATAGACCCCCATTTTTTAATGGCTTAAATTTTATCTATTAAAAAGCTAGGATAAAAATATTCATACAAGCACATGACTATAATTTATGAAAAATTATTGTTGATGGCTCATACACCCATAATGCATTTATCAAGCATGATAAAGAGATGGTCCAACTAAATGCCAAGATCATGAACATGCTTTTTTGCTCCTTAGATATTAATGAGTTTAATGCAATTTCTTCATGTGTTTCAGTGAATCAAATATGGAGGAAATTAAAAATGACTTATGAGAAAGCAAATCAAAAAGAAGAACCAAGCTTCCAAGAGGATAAGCAAGCTCATCCCAACATATGCCTTATGGCTCATGAGGATGAAAAGAAGAAAAAGAAGAAGAAATAAAAGAAAAAGTAAGCATTGATTAAGGAAAAGCAAAGTAAAGAAAAGAAAAATGAGAAAGAGGAAGAAAGAATTACAAATCCTTGCCTCATGGCCAATAATGATGAGGTAAACCTTAAAAATTCTTTCGATTTTACTTTTGATGAGTTGTCTCAAGCCTTCAATGATCTTATGAATGAATATAAAATGATTGGATTGAAAAATAAAGAATTAAGAAAATCAAATCTTCTTTCAGTTTATGAAAAGAGTAAACTATTAATTGAAAAAGAAGATATTTTAAAAGAAAAAAATGCTTTAGCTAAAGAAAAAGATGCATTTCTTAAATCTGAAAAATCTTTAGTTGAAGAAAAAAAAATTGCTAAAAGAAAAGAAATCTCTTTTGGAAGAAAATGTAAAATTAACAAAAGAGATTGAAAATTTAAGTCCATGGTAGAAAAGTTCATTTATGGATCTCAAAAGCTTCAAACAATATTAAACAATCAAAAATCTATTTTCAATAAAGCTGGAATTGGGTATAATCCTTTAAGAAAATAAAAATTTGGGAACAACATGTTTAGCAAAGCTTCATCTTAAAATTATTCTATTACATTTTTCAGATGTGATAAACTAGACCACAAAATTTTAGAATATAATACTAAAAGAATTGGCTGTACTTTAATTAAACAAATTTGGGTTCCAAAAGGAACCATGTGCTCTACCCTCAATGGACCCAAGATGACTTGGGTACCAAAGATAAGCAAATGATTTTGCAGGTTCTCCAAGCATCCAATGAAGTAAAAAGAGCAAATTTCTATAGATGCTTCGGAAATGAAAGTGGATAGGTGATGTTACTTGATAAAAGCTAAACTTATTTTGACATCACACCATCAATTATTATTAAATTTATTTTGATGATCCATTAACATGCATGTATATTATGATTCCTCAATTTGAATAGTTTTCATGTATTGTCAAAAATTTAGTAAATTGACAAATTTTAATGACCTCTCAAAGCTTGCAATAATCTTATACTTTGATCTTAGTTGATTTGATTGATTATCATACCACCAATTAGATGTCAAATGACTCAAAGTTTATCTTATTGATTTTGATGATTTTATTATAATTGATTATGATTGAAGATATAATAAATAAAATTAATTTATGAACTTTCATTATTAAAGTTTAAGAATAATTTGAAATATTAACATATTTGTTCGATAAGCTAAACTTCTAAAAGAAATACTTTCAAACTCGATTCGTACCTTGAATTATAACAAATATTTATAATGACAAAAAGGAGGAGAGAATTTGGTAAATGAAGAAAGTAAATTTAATATATTAAACTACTCAAAATCTTGTGACATTTTTTTTTTCATTATATGACTTTAATTTGGTTATGAGCTACAAAATTGATTAAGAGTAAGCAAGAAATGGAATTAAGAAATATGGCATAGAGTAAGGGGGAGCAAATTTTGAATAAAAATTGAACTCAATTGACTATAATATTAAGGGGGAGTTTAATGATTTTGGACTATTAAAGAAGAATTTATTCTGTTGATTTTATTAATCACCTTCTTTTTGATATTGTCAAAAAGGGAGAGTTATTGTTGAGTATATGCTTGAGCTTAATTAGAACAAAGTATGTTCTTATTGTTTATTAGTTTTATGCTTTTTAAATATGTAATCTATTAGAAATTTACTACATATTATTTGTATATACTCAAAAATTTTGTCATCATCAAAAAGGGAAAGATTATTGACCCAAAGATTGATTTTGATGATGACAAAGAGTTTTGAGTATAAGTTATAAAGTCTAACTGTATTTATGAGAATGTGTAGTTTCAAAACTTCAAACTCGACATCTTAATGAAGATAAAATCAAGTCAAAAGGGTAAGTCTAGCCTATAAATTATTTAGAAAAGAAAGGGTCATAAACTATCTTTAGCACGCATGGCACGCAAACTAGGCCAACCCAATTTGAGACTGAGCCGACCTAATTTTAGTGGAAGCAAAAGACAAAAAGTGCAGGAAGCTAGTTTTTCAAGACCTAGGGGACTGAGCCAACCCAGTTAGGACTAAGTCAACCCAGTCAAAAACTGAGTCGACCTAGTGATCGTAACGACTAGTTTTCTGCAACCTTTTGAGATGGTCATTTCTCCACTCCAATGGCTATTTCAAGGCTTCCAATGGCTAGAACTGATTTTTAAGCTATCATAAAGAGTATAAAAGGCTAAAAAAATATTTGAGAAGCAAGATTAAGTGGATTGAAAGTAGAAATCATTCAAATTATGAGGTTCATTGAATATCTAAAGGAAAAGAGAGAAAAGAGAGGACTTTGTACATTAAATTCAGAGAGCTTCCAACTGTGATCATCCTCATTCATTCAAGCTTCCTCTCAGCCTTCAAAAGATAAAATACAAAGCTTCAAGAGCCATCTTTCAGCATCTCCATCAAACTTTAAAAAAAATTATTTTTTTTTACTTTTGTGCTGAAATTTTATACTTGTATTTTTATTCTTTTACAAGTTTCTTTGGAAGAAAGAAACTTGGAGTGTAGGTTGGTCCAAGCCAAAAATTGGATAGTGTAAAGGTTGTAGTTGGTGCTCCTAAGTTAAAACCAACCGAGTTGATAGTGAACCCGAGAAAACTATTGGTGAAGGGTTGTGGTTGGATCAACTGGATTTATTTGTGATCCCAGATCAAAACAAATGCACTAAAAACTCAGATTATAGTGGAACTCCCAAGCAAATAGCTTGGAAAGTGGATGTAGGTGCGGAATTGCACCGAACCACTATAAAATTTTTGTGTGTTTGTTTTGTGATTTTGCTTTTCTTGCTTTTCTTATTTGCTTTACTTATTTATATTAGTTAGTTGCTTTTAATTCCACTACTATACATTGCTCATTCATCATAAGCATTCAGGTTTCTTTTAATTAGAAATACATATTTGCATTAGAGTATAAATTGGCCAAAATTTTTTAGAAACCCAATTCATCCTCCCTTTTGGGTAGCCATACCTGGGCAATAGGATGCTTGGGTTATCCCAATCCATGTGCATAAATACTATGCTGAAGAGGTTCAGCATGGAGAATTCTAAGAAATGCTATCTTTCAATAAGTCATGAAATTACTCTCTCTAAAAAGGATTGTTCAACAACTCCTAAAGAGAGAGAGCGTATGAGTAGAATTCCATATACTTTGTAGTGGGATCTATCATGTATGCCATGATATATACGAGATCAAATATGTCATACTCACTAGGAGTAGTGAGTAGATACAAATCAGATCCAAGAAAGAACCATCAGAAGGCGGTGAAAATCTTCCTTAAGTATTTGAGAAATACTAAGGACCAGTGGCTGATCTATGGTGAGTTAGATCTAAAACTTATGGGGTTTATTAACTCCAGCTTTTAATCAACCATGATGATAGTAAGAGCATGTTGGGTTATATCTTTGTCCTAAATGGTGGAGTTGTCTGCTGGAAGAGTTCCAAATAGCATACTATAGCAGACTCAGTATGCGAGGCGAAGTATACTGCGACATCAGATGCTGCAAAGGAAGCTGTGTGGTTGAGAAAGTTCATCATCAACCTCAGAGAAGCATCCTTCCTAAATGGTTTGATCATGTTTTATTGCAACAGCACTAGAGTAATTCCTCAGGCAAAAGAATCAAAGGCACACCAATGGATGAAGCACATACTACGCTGCTACCACTTAATCTAGAAGATCATGAATTGAGGTGACGTCGACCTTTAGAAGATCGATATAAAGGAGACCTGGCTGAACCCCTCACTAAAGCCTTGACGGTAAAGGAGTTTGACAACCACAAGTTGAAGATGGGTATTAGATACTATACCGAGTGGCTTTAGGATAAGCAGAAGTTGTTGAAAAATATGTCCCTAAGCTAATCATCAGTCTATTAATGATTGTCCTATTTTATAAATATAAATAATTTATTAATAAATAATATATTTATTTTGGTATCTTTTATTATAAATCTACATCTTCTAATGAATTCCTATATTGTGATGAAGTCCTTAGGACTATTTACATTTGATAATGAGAGAATTTATCGATTAGTCCCTAAAATTATTCACGATCAAATGATACATTGTTAAATAGGATGATAATGTTTATCGAGTGCATGTCATTGTGTGCCATATAGGTTGGTTTTCCTCTTAACTAAGGAGTATATAGACACTGGTATGGAATACAGGTGAGATGTAGAGATACATCATCACTGAATGTGACCAACTCTAGAGTATTCTACTATCAAGAATTACTCTAATGGGATATGGGTATAAGTGTTCCTTGGACTTGAGATCGCCATGGTGGCTTGCAAGCAACTCACCATGCTTTGGTACCAAACTACCTAAATTTCTAATTCAATGATGGAAGGTTTCTAGGTACAATCAAGAACTTACAAAGTTGGTGAGTAATCCAGATGGGATTGACCACTCCAAAGAGTTTGGAGATAATGCATCGCTGTATTTCAATTTAGCAAAATCTTGATCAGGATAATCCATGAGATGGATTTGATATTTTAAAATATAAAATAAATTACTTATTTAGGGTTGATAGTTAAACTCGAAGTTGTCCTATGTGCATTTATAGTCATGGGGATGAATTATATGGAAATCATATCTATATGAATTCTAAGAATGTCGCTTTATACATTAGACCTATCCGACCGTCGGATACCATTGCTAGATGGTCATTTTGATTAGTATAAGAATTTATTCTTATGCTACTAGCATAGGTTCGAACCTATAGGGTCATACACATTAGAAGTCTCGATCTGATCGGATGGTTGATAAACGATTAAGAATCATTTTTGGGATAAACATTCAATATGATTGATGTTTGACCTAGTACAAGTATTGCAGGAGGATCGATTAGCAATCAAAATACTAATTGACTCAATTTGATTGAATAATTAAGCTGAAATCAAGTCTAATCAAATGAGATTCAATTAGATTTGGTTTGGATTTAATTGGATCAAGTCTAATTGGTTTATTAGATAAGCCAATTATAAGAGAGAATAATTCCTAGTTGATCTAGGACTTGAGTGCACCTAATTTCAAAGTTATTTAAAAAATTAAATTAAAATTAAATTTGATTTAATTTAATTTAATTATATTTCTAATTGAGCTAAAAATATCATTAATTAGGTTGCATCAAGATCTATTTTAATTGGGCTAAAGATTTGATTTGACTACTAGTTGGACTAGGACTCCTCCCTTGCGCCACCTTTCCTTTGTCCCTACCTTTTTCATGAATTCTTTTATAGAAAATCTGATTTGTAGAATGATTCCATTCCTATCCTTAGCCCCATATCCCTCTTAGATGGTTTGTGATTTTGGATTTGATCAAAACTAAGAAGTAGTGATGATCTAAACTTTATTTGATAGAGTTTGGACAAATCCCAAACTCTTATCCATGATAGCACCAATTAATCTAATTTTTTTCTAAAATTTTTATGGGAGAAAGAGAATTTAATTATGCACCAACTATCAGGAATCCATACTAAAAGAATTTTAAGAAGGTGCCAAAGAGTTGGGTGCCCCAATCCTTGTTCTATTTGGACTCTCTATCTAGGTATTTGACCTAAATAGGGACTCTTCTCTAACTCACTATTAAAAAGAAGTTAAATCATAAAGTTTTGAGAAGTTTTAGACCTAAGATAGAGAGCTTGGGCGTGAAGACCTTGGGCATATCAGAGTTGACGATGTGTGATTTTGAAAAGGCACAAATTATTATGCCTAGGTAAGAGGAAAGGGCCTAGAGAAGAAGGGTCTTCTCTAGGGTTTTTGTTTTAGATTTTCTTCTACAAATTTTTGAGAGAAGAACATGGGAAGAAGGCTTCTTCCAGATCCTCCCTTCTCCTCCTTTGATCCTTGAAGAGTTTAAGTCAATTGAAGCAGAAGATTCAGCATCAAACATCTATGAAGGATCAGCAGAGTGCTAGCATACTGTGGTGATTTCAAGATTGCTAGACTTCGAATCATGATCAGAACTTTATGTGGACTTCTCATAGAGGCCGGATACATGTTTGGCTCAAAGCAACATCCTCAACCTTAGATCAGAAAGTGAACATCTAAATCTGCAAAAAAAGATAATGAGATTTGATCTCAATTGCAAACTAGATCAGATCTAGTTTTTCTTGTTTGATGTTGATATGATCAACATCATTATTTTATATTTTATTTAATTTTTAGATTTATATATATATACTTTAATCATATCTTTAGATCCTAGATCTAGGATTTATTTATATATTTTATAGATTAATTAGATTAATCTATAGCTTCGTTGTTCTGATTTTGAAAAAAGTTGCAAAATACATGCTAGAAACCCTAGGTTTCTCTTACAAATTCATGGACACAAAAATACAAATATAAATGAAAAACTAACCCAACATTAATAAGTCAAAATTACAAACTATGCCCTTAGAGTATTTATAAGTATTAACTAATTTGGCTTTTAGGGAATACATCTAACGATCTCCCACTTGTACTAAAGTCAATTGGCTACGAATCAGAGTCCCATCTTCTTAAGGTGGGCTTTAGTCTTTTGTTGGCTTATCACTTTAGTCAGTGGATCTATCATATTGTCAATAGAGTCAACTCTTTATACCTTGATGTACTTCTTTTCAAGGTAGTCGTAGATAATGTAGAACCACCGCTTGAAGTGCTTGGACTTTTGGTGAGATCTTAGCTCTTAAGCAAGGGCTATAGCACCGTTGGTATTGTAGTATAGTGTCATGGCATCTAATCGCATGACATCCAGTTTCCTAACAAACATTTTTAATCAAAAGGCTTCCTTAGCAACAATATACATAGCTTCCATGGTGGAGCCCACTATGATAGACTGCTTGAAACTTTTCTAGCTTATAGAACCACCTTTACAGGAGAAAATTCAGCCTAATATTGACT
Organism: Cocos nucifera; assembly: GCA_006176705.1. Lineage (NCBI taxonomy): Eukaryota > Viridiplantae > Streptophyta > Magnoliopsida > Arecales > Arecaceae > Cocos > Cocos nucifera. The sequence goes on along the minus strand of QRFJ01006448.1, from coordinate 4,917 downwards.
TTTGATAATCAATATCAGACATAAAGTTTAAATCCATATATCCTTGTACCCTCAAATCTCCTCCAAAAATCTAGAATATATCCTTAGTCCTTCTCAAGTACTTAAAAATACATTTATCAACTATCTAGTATTCCTCATCTAGAGTCGATTGAAATCTGCTTGTAAGACTCACAGCATGAGCTATATCAAGTCAAGTATATAGCATTGCATATATAAAGCTTTATGTAGCCGAAGCACAAGGAATCTTTCTCATACGATTTATCTCCTTTGATGTGTTTGGGCATATCTTTCTGGAGAGATGAATCCCATGCCTAAAGGGCAAAAATCATTTTTTAGAGTTTTCCATACTAAACCTCTTCAGCACCTTTTCTATATATATTTTCTATGATAGGTCTAATATCTTTTTAGATTTATCTCTATAGACCTTTATCCTCAAGAGTAGGATACTTTCCTAAGGTCTTTCATAGTGAATTCCTTAAATAACTGTATTTCAGTCAAAGTCAACAAGGAAACATCTTTTTCAATCAGAAGAATGCCATCCACATATAATACAAGAAATACAACAATACTCCCACTAATCTTCTTATAAACATATGGCTCTTCTCATTCCAGATGAAATCAAACAATTTGATTGCATCAATGAAATGAATATTCCAACTCTCAGATACTTGTTTCAGTCTATTGCAGCTTGCTTATCTTGTGATTTTACATTACTAAAAGTGAAAACTAAAAGCTACTTTATATAGATATCTTCCTCAAGCTACCCCCAATCATGAAGGCAATTTTCACATCCAATTACCAGATTTATAATTATGGTATGCCACAAAATCAAGTAGTGTCCAGATAGATTTTAGCATAGCTATAGGCAAAACTCTCCTGATAGTCAATGCTTTCATGTTGACTATAATTTTTCATCACAAGCCTTGCCTTATAAGTCTCCACCTTTCCATCCAAACATATCTTCCTTTTGTAGTTCCTTTAGCATCCAATAGGTACTATACCTTTTGGTGGATCTACTAAAATCCAGACTTGGGTGGAATGTATCGAGTCAACTTTTGACTTCATTGCTTCCATCCATTTCTCAATCATTATAGGTTTTGGGATCATCTCCATATTTCCTATCTTTCAAGAGAATATTTTCTCTACTTCTTTTATCAAAATACCTTAAGTATCTCTCAAGATGATGGAAAATCCTATATGATCTATAAGGTGGAATAAGAAGTGCATGTACTAGCTCAACATGAATAGGTTCAATAGGTTCTATGACTCATTGTTCTTTAGAGACTCTTCAAGCTCAATTTTTTTTTCCACTATCTGCATCTTGGATAAACTATTTTCCAAGAAAATAGCATATTGACTCACAACTAGATTGTGATCCTCCAGGAGGTAAAAATAGTATCCCTAGACTCTCTAGGATACCCAATGTAACGAGCTCTATAAAACCTAGCCTCTAACTTGTCCACCTATAGTCATTTGACATAGGTTGGACATCCCCAAGTCATAGATGACCAAAACTCAGTTTCTTATCATGCTAGATCTCATATAGCATGGTAGAAATGAAATTAGAGTAAAATCTATTAGTGTAGAAAATGGTCAGCCACCAGACTTTAGTAGAGGTGAAGGAGATGATCTCGTCGATGAGACTTGCAAGACAAAATTCGGGCCAGAGGTGGGTAGCTCTAGTCAACCATTTTCTGCACCAACAGGATTAGCGCTAGAAGAAGGACATCTGAGCCCTTGTTCTAAAAGGAGTACTTAGTCGAGACATAGTCCTCTTCTTTCTCTCTTCTTTCATTCTTTTTCCTCTAACCTTCTTTTGCTCTAGCAAGATGCCGCTCAGGAAAGCTCCTTCCCAAAGATCCATTACTTCTACCGGTAGATCTAACTCAGAACCAATGGATCAGCCCATTTTGGCTCCATCACCTGCACCTTAACCTCCTCCACCGACAATTGTGGTGGGTATGGAGCAGTTCAACCTACTGCTACAATAAGTGAGAGTTCTCACGAAAGCAGTGCAAGCCTTGCAATAGGTTCCGACACCGACACCATTGGAAAGGCCATCACTAGAACATTGAGATCTAGTATAATGGAGGCCTACTTGGAGAAGTTAGCCAGTGATCCCTGAAAAGGAAAAATAGAGAGCAGAGAGCCTCTGTTTCAAGCATGACTCTACTCTTAGAAAGTCTCTGCCCCCATCGAGCCAACCACACTTTGAGATTCATGATTGAGATGATATCCTTGATCATAAGCTTTAGGAGATGAATCGATGGATTGAAGAACTCTGCCATGCTGTCCTATCTTCAATGATGATATCTACACTGATCCGCCATTTAGTTCCCAGATCATGAAGGAGCCTATCCTGCCAAACTTTAAACTCTCCCAGTTTGAGAGTTATGATGGGACATCATGAAGGAGAAATCCTGATTTTCTGGATCAGGTTCGTTCATATTTGATCGGATCATGAGAAATATTTTAAAAATTTTTCTCATGCATCCATATCAGATCAGAGATATTTCAGATTTAATTTTATAGATCTAATAAATAAAAATAAAAAATAAATTAAATCTAATTTAATTTATACCTTGATGTTGGGTAATCTGATTATTCTTTGATGATCCTGCTGATTGCCTGAGATTCTGGATCTAGCCATGTAAGCGTCTGGTCTCTACTGTTAGATATATGTGCCCTAGAAGCCAGAATTGGCCGACACTTGTAATACACTTCTAGGGGCAAAATTATAATTTTGACTAATATTAATAAAATGGGTTATTTTCTATCACATATGTGTATTTAGTGTCTGTGATACATCCTTTGAGTTAATGGTAATGATAATTCATATTTTCAAGAGTTGAAAATTTAAGACATGAATAATCATTATTAACTCAAAAAATTGCTCCTGACCATAGGATCATCACGAGGATGGTGATTGATCCGGAAGGTTGGTGTACAATAATTTCTCTTTAGTAGATGAGTCTTGAGTGTACGGTGTAGAGATACTGGAGCGAGAGTACAGATACCCGTTAGAGAACGAGGGCACTGAGCGTGACCAATCGAGTAGTCATTAGGGAGTCTACCTTCTCGTCAATGACTGACTCGATGCTGCAGTAGTGTGTCTGATTCTTTGACCTGAGGTGCATCGACAGTTCACCTTGAGGGTGTTATAGTTTGACTACACCATTACTCAGTCTCCTAGCCATATGGAACCCTGAGGTGTATGTTGGCTATAGCATGTTCATTGTAGGAACTGGATGGCATCAAGATAGAATCTATCTACCTCGGTGGTAAAGGAGTAGCCCTATGATAATCATGAGAATCAAGTCCAGAAGCCCATGGCCATGGCAGAGTGAAATAATAGAAAGAGTTTCTATTTAGATTTTCACATTAGACTCGAATCGAATGATTACATCATATGACAGAAACTAGGGTTTGACGAGTTTAACTTAACCCTTATCTGATCGGAGCTCAGGATAGAAGAACTTAATCACACAAGTAGTTGCACCAAGAGGTTTGCATTCAGCTCTAATGGGTTGCCACCATATATTGCTAGGTGTCATTGGTGGATTTTGGGAGCAATTATAATGATTTAGATGATCAATCATTCTAGCTGTTCGAATCAGAAGAGTTCTGATCATCGAAAGAAGTTTCGATAATGTCGATGATAGAGATCATGACATATCCCATTACCATATAGAACTGAACCTAACTGGGTCACACAAACAAGGGTTTGAATCTGGTGATCATCAATTGAACTTATCTAGTTCAATTGATCTGAATGAGATTCAATTTGGTTCAAGAAAATCGTGCTAGCACTCAATTGAACCTAATGTTCTTCTTTTGCTATCATAAATAAGTTGTCCTGTCTGAGCCAAAGGAGTTTGTGCTCAATCATAGGCCTTCATATGGTCTGACTGGAGGTTGTCCAAGTTAGAAAAGGTTGTCTTAATTTGTAAGACATTACCTACCATTTTTGGTCACCTACCATTTCTTGTTCTTTGACTTTGGTCAAAAGTCTACCTTTGATTGGTCAAACATTGACCATCGACACTTTGACTTTTGACCATATGTCATGCACCTATTAGAGAGCTGGTGGGGGCCTGTCCCTCTGCCAGAACCTGGCAAGGAGGAGGGCGCATGCCATCCTAGGCATGTGCCCAAGTTGGAGGCGCCTAGGAGTCCTTATTGGATAAGGACTCCACCTCACTTTTGGATTCAAATTAAAGTTATTCTAAGAATCCAGTTTGACTGGTCTTAGGCACCCTCTAAGGAGGAATCCAGGGGACTCTATTCCCACCAATCAGATTTAGATCTGATTTCACAAAGGGTTGTGATTGGTTGGGAAGAAGAGGAGTTGGATCACAGTTAGTCTATAAATAAGACCCTGTACCCAACTCAAAGAGGCTAAGAGTTTCCATACGCCCCAAGGCTGCCTCTCCCCTCCTTCTCCATGCCAAACCACCTTCTCTCCTTACTCTCCACATCCAAAAGGAGTTTTGGATTTTTGTTGGTGCGATTCAAGCAAGAGAAAGGCGATCAAAAGCAAAGAAGGCTGCGCTGCTGCAAAGGACGACTGCTGATCTTCAAAAGGAGTTTTGAAGATCCTCCAGATCAGATCCAGATCTGATTTTTGGAGATGTGATAGAGAAGAAGAGGATCTCCAGATCCAGTCTGAGTGGATACCGATAGAGGCCAGGTGCTTGCGTGGCTAGATCCAGAACCTTCCGCTGCATACAGGATCATCAACAGGGTAATAGGATTACCCAAATCAGGTAAATTAAATTTGATTTAATTTATCCTTATTTATTTTATTTATTAAAATAATAAGAATTAAATCTGAAACATCCTAGATCTAATACAGATCAAAAAGAAAAAAATTTAAAATATATCTCTTGATCTGATTAGATCTGAACGAACCTGGAC
>QRFJ01006447.1:0-116754 GCA_006176705.1 Cocos nucifera | reverse complement strand
CAAACGACCTAGGTGAAGGGAAATCCTGATTTTCCGATCCAGGTTCGTTCAGATCTGATCAGATCAAGAGATATATTTCAAAATTTTTTTCTTTGATCTGTATCAGATCTGAGATATTTTAGATCTAATTAATATTATTTTAATAAATAAAATAAATAAGGATAAATTAAATCAAATTTAATTTATCTAATTTGGGTAATCCTATTATCCTGTTGATGATCCTGTATGCAGCGGAAGGTTCTGGATCTAGCCATGCAAGCGCCTGGCCTCTATCGGTATCCACTTGGGCTAGATCTGGAGATCCTCTTCTTCTCTATCACATCTCCAAAAATTAGATCTGGATCTGATCTGAAGGATCTTCAAAAACTCCATTTGAAGATCAGCAGTCATCCTTTGTAGCAGCGCAGCCTTCTTGCTTTTGATCGCCTTTCTCTTACCTGAATCGCACAAACAAAAATCCAAAACTCCTTTTGTACATGGAGAGCAAGGGGAGAAGGTGGTTTGGCATGGAGAAGGAGGGGAGAGGCAGCCTTGGGGCGTATGGAAACTCTTAGCTTCAATCTCATATCAATCTGAGTTGGGTACAGGGTCTTATTTATAGACTAGCTATGATCCAACTCCTCTTCTTCCCAATCAAGCACAACCTTTTGTGAAATTAGATCTAAATCTGATTGGTGGGAATAGAGTCCCCTGGATTCCTCCTTAGAGGGTGCCTAAGATCAGTCAAAGTTGGTTCTTAGAAGAACTCTAATTGGAATCCAAAAAGGAGATGGAGTCCTTGTCCAACAAGGACTCCTAGGCGCCTCTAACTTGGGCACACGCCTAGGATGGCGTGTGCCCTTCTCCTTGCCAGGTTCTAGCAGGGGGACAGGCCCCCACCAGCTCTCCAATAGGTGCATGACATGTGGTCAAAAGTCAAAGTATCAATGGTCAACGTTTGACCAGTTAAAGGTAGACTTTTGACCAAAGTCAAAGAACAAGAAATGGCAGGTGACCAAAAATGGTAGGTAATGTCTTACAAAACAAGACAACCTTTTTTGACTTGGACAACCTCCAGTCAGACCATATGAAGGCCTCTGATTGAGCACAAACTCCTTTGGCTCAGACAGGATAACTTATTATGATAGCAAAAGAAGAACGTTAGGTTCAATCGAGTGCTAGCACGATTTTCTTGAACCTAATTGAATCTCATTCAGATCAATTGAACTGGATCAGTTCAATTGATGATCACCAGATTCAAACCCTTATTTGTGTGACCCAATTAGGTTCAGTTCTGTATGGTAATGGGATATGTCATGATCTCTATCATCGATATTATCGAAACTTCTTTCGATGGATCAGAACTCTTCTGATTCGAATAGCTAGAATGATTGATCATCTAAATCATTCTAATGCTCCAAAAATCCCAAGTGACCCCTAGCAGTACATGGTGGTAGCCCATCAGAGCTGAATGCAACCTCTTGGTGCAGCTACCTGTGTGATGTTCATTCTTTATCTTGAGCCCCGATCAGATTAGGGTTTAGGTGAACTCGTCAAACCCTAGTTTTTGTCATATGATGTAATCATTCGATTCGAGTCCAATGTGAAAATCTAAATAGAAACTCTTTCTATTATTTCACTCTGCATGGCCCATGCATTCACATTTAGCTTGATAGTTAGAATAGATACATCAATATGTAGCTGATAAAGATCATTAATAAGGAAACTATTTACAATTTTATTTCTTTCATAAAGAATGTTACAATGGTCCTTAAAGAAGGTAATCACATAGCCTTCTAGTGCTAAGCACGAAACAGAAATCAAATTCCTGCTAGCTGCAGGCACATAATAACAGTCTTTCAAAATTAAGTCTAAACCAGATGAAAATCGAAGAGGATATGTTTCCACCACCACTGCAACAACTCTTGCTCCATTACCAATGCGTAGGATCATGTCTCCTTCCCTCAGCCTCCTACTATCCTCAAGATCCTGCATGGAAGTGCATAGATGAACACTAAAACCAGAGTCAAGCACCCAACTGGATGCAGAAGAAACCGTAAGGTTAGACTCAATAACGAGCATACCTCCAGAAGGACCTTCCTTCTTGTTCTTCATGGTGGCCAGGTAAGTAGGGCAGTTCCGCTTCTAGTGGCCATTGCTGTTGCAATGGAAATACTTTTCTTTGGCAGTGGCTTTCATCTTCGGCTCTGCCTTCTTCTTCTTTCCTCCTTCTAGCTTTTGCTTTTTCATAGACTTTTTTTCTTTCCAGAAGACTTTCTTTTAGAAGAAGTCTATTCCATAGCAAGAACTAAGCCTTTAGAACCTTTCATAGAAAGCTCAGTGGTGACCAGCATATTCATTAATTCGGCCAAGGAATTTTGATGTTTATGCATATGGAAATTCATGATTAATTGCCCATATGCATCAGTCAAGTATTGCAAAATAACATCATTCTGCAGATCCAAGTCTAACTTCACACCAAGCTTCTCAAGCTCTTTCAAGTCCTTGATCATCATCAGACAGTGATCTTGGACTGACTGCCCATCATGCATCTTAGCCTTAAAAAGTCGTTTCGTGACTTGATACTTGGCTGCGTGACTCTGTTCACCAAACATCTCCTACAGGTGAGCCAACATTTGGTGAAGCAGTCCCGAATATCTTCATGTTGGTGCTGGAGCTCATCAGACATCGAGCCCAACATGTAATATCTGGCCTTATTTATCTTCGTCTATCCATTTTTTCCAGAGACGCTCTCTGTTCAGTGGATGGACGGGCTGGTAAGGTGGGAAGGGTCCTAGTCCAATACATGGGTTAACTTCTCAAAATCCCAAAATGAATTTTTATAGTTTCTGAGCCAATCTTTTATAATTGGGTAACCGGTCAGTCTATGTGTGTCCAGGATACGTGCTAATGGGTTGGATGCAGATATTTTTCTATAGAGAGTCAAAGCTTCAAGTTAGATACTGTAATTATGACTTGACCAATTTATTTAGAAATTTTATTTTTAAATAAATTAGCTCCCACTATTTTCTCGGATCCCTACACTTCCCTCTGTAGAGATGCGAAAATCTTCACGATTAATGATTTCTAGTGGGTGGTGCGGTCTCACCAACTAACTCATCACCTCACCTAACAGTTATTGGTGATGGGTTAGCCAATGAGTGAACAACTCTTGTTCAATGATTCTCTAATCATGGTGCACCCAAACTTGGTCTCTAATTCATGAATCTCACCATATCCAGAAATATTGATCCACTCCTTAGTTAAGTCAGACCCACCATTTGCACAGACTGGATTCCTAATTGAGTCTCTCACCATATCCAGAATATTGAGCCCAACTCATCCTCCAGCCCATAGCATCCAATGCCTAATAGACATGGTTGCATCTTTTCGATGCAACTGAGCCACTGTATCCAGCCGAGAATAATCAACCCCGAGAAGGGCCCATACATCTACAATGGTGGAAGACCTCAGACTTAATCTTTTCTTAGGGAGAATTGATTCAGGTCTCTTTAAACTAGACTTGTCATAGTCATAACAATTATGACTAACCTAGTGGCATGGGTTAGCTCGGATTATTGACCACCTCAAATTAGAACTAAGTCGACAGATATGGCCAGATAAGTGAGATTGGTGGAAGGGATATGCCATTAACTCATACAAGAATGCATTCAGGTCGAGTAGCTCCCAATTAAAAACCAGTCGGTCGTATGTGCCAAACTTACCAAATTGTTGAGTCAGAACCAACTGGGTTAGCCTACAATCCAGACTCTAACCTCTGAGCCTAATTAGGTCTTGCTTGATCGTGACTCGATCTTGACCCAGACTTAATCCTATTAGGCTGGTCAATTTAAGCATTGTTGATCCCATCTAACCAACTCTTGATTCGGTTTGATCAACCGCTTAGACCTAATTGAGCTACCCAAGCCTGAACCCAGTATTATGAATATGTCTTAGATCTAAAATTCTCAATTTTAGACCTAATTAGTATTCTACAATCTTAATTTTTTAATTAAGTAGGGTTTATAAACAAAATATGCATAATAAATCCTAGGGTTTTAGGATCTAGGGATTTACAGAAAGTAAGTTTTGGGTTTCTGATTAAGGACGAATGTGCAGCACCCCTACACATCATAAGAACACCCCATCGGATGGGAGGAGAGGGCCTTTAAACTCTTCTTCATTCTTATGATCGGACGGCCAAGAGGAATGCCTTAATCAGGAACATGTAATACTACAAAATAGTTTTAGATCTATATTATATATCTCATATACAAATTAGATCTAATCATGGCATATTTTGCATACATCTCATGTATTGAATCATGCATATTTTTAGATCTAAATTATCTCATAAAAATTAAAAAAATTAGATTTAAATTGATCTTATCAAAATAAACTCTAATCTAGATAATTATGTAGAACTATTCTACAACTAGTCTAGACATGCATCAATCATATCTCATATAATGTTTAAAATTAAATAATTTTTATTTACTATTTTTAGATGTTATTATAATAATTATAATATAAAAAAATAATAAATAAATAGATTTAAAATATGATTTAATCAAACTGAATTATAAACATGTAAGACTATTCTATAGAACTATTCTATTTTAGAACTAGTCATGCATATTTTCTAATCTTAGATCCAAATCATTTAATTTTAATTTTTTCTAATTTCAGATCTAATTACATCTCATGTGATATCTGAGATCACTTATTTTTTAAATAAAATAAATTTAAAATCAGATCTAAATACTTTAGAACCTTGGCTCTAATATCAGTTGAAGGAAAATCTTGATTTCCCGAACCAGGTTCGTTCAGATCTGATCGGATAAAGAGATATATTTTAAAATTTTTTTTCTTTAATATAGATTAGATCTAAGATATTTTAGATCTGATTTTTATTATTTTAATAATTAAAATAAATTTAAATAAATTAAATTTAATTTAATTTACCTTAACGTAGGGTAATCCTATTACCTGTTGATGATCCTATAAGCAGCGGAAGGTTCTGGATCTAGCCACACAAGTGCCTGGCCACTATCGATATCCACTCAGATAGGATCTGGAGATCCTCTTCTTCTCTATCACATCTCTAGAAATCAAATCTTAATCTGATTTGGAGGATCTTCAAAATATCTTTCGAAGATCAGCAGTTGTCCTTTGCAGCTGCATAGCCTTCTAGCTTTCTGTCGCCTCTCTTGTTTGGATTAAACCAACCAAGATCCCAAACCACTTTGGATGTGGGGAGGAGAGGGAGAAGATGGGCTTGGCATGGAGGAGGAGAGAACCAGCCTTGGGGAATGGGAATTTTCAATATTTTTTGAGTTGGGTGCAGGGTCTTATTTATAGACAATGCGTGATCCAACTCCTCTTCTTCCCAACCAATCACAACCCTTTATAAAATTAGATCTAAATCTGATTGATGGGAATAGATTCCCTTTGATTCCTTCTTAGATGGTGTCTAAGACCAGTCAAACTTGGTTCTTAGGAGAAGTCTAATCAGAATCCAAAAAGGAGATGGAGTCCCTATCCAACAGGGACTCCTGGGTGCCTCCAGCTTGGGAACACGCCAAGGGTGGCGTGCACCCTCCTCTTTGCTAGGTTCTAGTAGGGGGACAAGCCCCCGCTAGCTCTCCAATAGGTGCGTGACACATGGACAAAAGTCAAAATATCAATGGTCAACATTTGACTAGTCAAAGGTCAACTTTTGACCAAAGTCAAAGGACGAGAAATAGTAGGTGACCAAAAATAGTAGGTATTATCTTACAAAATAAGACAACCCTTTTCTAACCTGAACAAGGTCCAGTCAGACCAAGTGAAGGCCTCTTATCGAGCACAAACTCCTTTGGCTCAGTCAGGACAACTATTTATGATAGTAAAAGAAGAACGTTAGGTTCAATCGAGTGCTAGCACGATTTTCTTGAAACTAATTGAATCTCATTTAGATCAATTGAACTGGATCAGTTCAATTGATGATCACCAGATTCAAACCCTTGTTTGTGTGACCTAGTTAGGTTCAGTTCTGTATGGTAATGGGATATGTCATGATCTCTATCATCGACATCATTGAAACTCTTTTTGATGGATCAAAACTCTTCTGATTCGAACAGTTAGAATGATCAATCATCTAAATCATTCTAATTGCTTCCAAAATCCATCAGTGACACCTAGCAGTATATGGTGGCAACCCATCAGAGCTGAATGTGAATCTCTTGGTGCAGCTACCTGTATGATTAAGTTCTTCTATCTTGAGCCCCGATAAGATTAGGGTTTAGGTGAACTCGTCAAACCCTAGTCTCTATCATATGATGTAATCATTTGATTCAAGTCCGATGCAAAAAGCTAAATAGAAACTCTTTTTTATTATTTTACTCTGCCATGGCCATGGGCTTCTGGACTTGATTCTTATGATCATCATAGGACTGCTCCTCTACCACCGAGGTAGATAGATTCCTTCTTGATGCAATCTAGTTCCTATAATGAACATGCTATAGCCAACATACATCAGAGTTCTATATGGCTAGGAGGCCAAGTTATGGTGTAGTCAAACTATAACACTTCTCAAGGTGAACTATCGATGCACCTCAGGTCAAAGAACCAGACACACCACTGCAGCATTAAGTCAGTCATTGACGAGAAGGTAGACTTCCTAATGACTGCTTGCAGTGGTCACGCTCAGTGCCCTCATTCTCTAACGAGTATCTGTACTCTCACTTCGGTGTCTCCACACCATAGACTCAAGACTCATCTACTAAAGAAAAGTGATTGTACACCAACCTTCCAGATCAATCACCATCCTTATGATGATCCTATGGTTTGGAGCATTTTATGAGTTAATAATGATTATTCATGTCTTAAATTTTCAACTCTTGAAAATATGAATTATCATTACCATTAACTCAAAGAATGTATCACATACACTAAATACACATATGTGATAGAAAATAACCCATTTTATTGATTTTAGTCAAAATTATAATTTTGCCCCTAGAAGTGTATTACAAGTGTCAGCCAATTCTGGCTTCTAGGGCACATATATCTAACATCACATAGGTAGCTGCACCAAGAGGTTCACTTTTAGTTCTGATGGGTTGCCACCATATACTGCTAGGTGTCACTAGTGGATTTGGAAGCAATTAGAATGATTTTGATAATCGACCATTCTAATTATATGAAATAGAAAAGTTCTGATCTATTAAAATAGAATCATTTTGATAATGCCACATACATAAAATAAATTCATAAAAACTAAATCAGCCTAGTTTCAGACTGAGTCAGCTAACCTACGACTGGGTCAGCTCAGTCTCAGACTGAGCTGATCTAGTTGTGTACCATGCCAATAGTCCAAAAATATTGCTTTCTATCAGAATTTTTTTCTGAGATATAGCTGATCCAATCTTGGACTGAGCCAGTCCAGTTTCCAACTTAGCTGTTTTAGTCTCAGGATGAGCTGACTCAATTTTTGAACTTTGCTATCCGGACTGATTTCTCTTCCAACTTGCTCTCATCTTTCCATGACCTAACTTCTCATGTTTTCAAGACTTGAGAGTGCCACTTTTGAGCTCACATGAGTCATCTCAAAATTTAGGATTGTCCGATTCATGTCAAGAGATAGCAGACGGACAAGTTAGAGTCTAGATCCTTTAGAGCTTATTTTATAGGATATTTTAAAGAGTCATTAGGATATTATTTCTATCTTTCGAAAGATCACAATGTGATTGTGAGTCGATATGCCATCTTTCTTAAAAAATAATTTATCCAAGATGGTGGCATTGAAAAATAGATAAGGCTTGAGGAGAAAGTCTCCTAAAAGTAATGAGCTAAGAAACCTATGAAACCTAATCAGATTGAGTCCATCCAATCACAACCTCCTCCACCTCGTAGATCAAATAGGATTTTTCAACCTCTTGAAAGATACTTAGGCATTATTTCAGAAGATGTAGAGAAAATATTCCTCATAAGAAATGGGGTTCATGGTGATGATCTCAAAACCTATGACAAGACGATATCAGATATCGACTCTGAGAAATGGTAAGAAGTAATGAAGTTAGAGATTGACTCAATATGATTGAACCAAGTTTGGACCTTGGTAGATCTACCTGAAGGTATAGTACCTATTGGATGTAAATAGATTTACAAGAGAAAGATAGGTGTAGATGAAAATATGGAGACATTCAAGACGAGAATATGGAGACATTCAAGACTAGATTAGTAGCGAAAGGATATAATCAGCGCGAAGGCATTGACTATCAAAATACCTTCTCGCCAGTAGCCATGCTTAAATCCATCCATACACTGCTTGCTGTTGTAGCCTATTTTAATTTGAAATATGATAGATGGACATGAAAATAGCATTCTTAAATGGATATCTTGAGGAAGATATCTATATGGAACAACCACTAGGTTTCATGTCCAGTGATGTTGATCACAAGATCTATAAGCTGCAAAGGTCCATCTATGGACTTAAGCAAGCATCTTGGAGCTGGAATGCTCATTTTAATGATGTGATCAAATCATTTGGATTCATCAAAAATGAGGAGAAGTCCTATGTGTTCAAAAAGATTAGTGGGAGCACTGTTGTCTTCCTCATAATGTACATGGATGACATCCTCCTTATCGAAAATGATATTTTCATGTTGACTATGGTCAAAATGTGGTTATCAAAAGAGTTCTCTATGAAAGACCTAGGAGAGACATTTTTTATTTTAGGAATTAAGGTCTATAGGGATAGACCGAATAGGATGCTGGGTCTCTCATAGAAGATGTAGATAAAGGAGGTGCTAAAGAGGTTCAGCATGAAAAACTCCAAGAGGAGATTGGTACCCTTCAAATATGGTATTCATCTCTCCAAGAAGATGTGCCTTAGCATACCTAAGGAGATTGAATGCATAAGCAAGATCTCTTATGCTTTTGCAATTGGAAGCCTCATGTATGCCATGCTATGTAGATGACCTGATATAGCCCATACTATGAGTATCATAAGTAGGTATTAGTCAAATCCAGGTAAAGAGCACTGGACTTCTATGAAGTATATCCTTAAGTACTTGAGAACGACTAAGGATATGTTCTTAGTCTTTGGTAATGGAGAACTCTAGGTCCAGGGTTATATAGACTCAAACTTCATGTCTGATATAGATGATCAAAAGTCAACATCTGGTAGTCTGTTTGTGTGCAATGATGGTACTATCAGTTGGAAGAGTTTCAAGTAGACCATGATAGCAGATTCTACCATGGAAGTAGAGTACATCACTGCATCAGAAGTTGCAAAGAAGACGTTTTGGTACAAGAAGTTCACTGCAGAGCTCGAACTGATGCCATCGGATGCTGTCTCTCTATACTGCGACAATAATGGCATCATAGCTTTGGCTAAGTAGTCGAGGTTTCACCAAAAATTCAAACACATCGAGCGTTGATTTCACTTCATCCACGATTACTTCAAGAAGGATTACATCGAGGTCAAGAGAGTCAACTCCATGGAAAACATGGCATATTTATTAATGAAGCCTTTAGGCCACCAGAAGATCGAAGCCTACCTTAAGAAGATGAGACTTAGATTTGTAGCCAATTGGCTTTAGGTCAAGTGGGAGTTTGTTAGATGTATATCCTAGAAGCCAGATTGGCTGACACTTATAATACACTTCTAAAAATAATTTTATAATTTTAATTATAAATTAATAAAATAATTATTTTTCTATCACGTCATAGTGTGTATTCAAAAGTATCTGTGATATATTCTTTGAGTTAATGGTAATGATAATTCATATTTTTAAGAGTTAAAAATTTAAGATATGAATTTTCATAATTAACTCATAAACTACTCCCGACCGTAGAATCATCACAAGGATGATGATCGATCCAGAAGGTTGGTGTACGATCATTTTCTTAAAATAGATGAGTCTTGTATCTATAGTATGGAGACATTGGAGCGAAAGTATAGATACTCGTTAGAGAACGATGGCACTAAGCATGACCATCTCGAGCAGTCATAAGAAAGTCTACCTTCTCGTCGATAACTGGCTCGATGCTATAATTGTGTATTAGGTTTTTTGATATGAGATGCATCAGTAGTTCATCTTGAGTGTGTTATAATTTGACCACACTATAACTCGATCTTCTAGCCATTTGAAATCCTGAGGTGTATGTTGGCTATAGCATGTTCATTGTAGGAACTGGATTGCACCAAGATGGGATCTATCAACCTCGATAGTAGAAGAGTAGTCCTATGATGATCATGAGAACAAGTCCTTAAGCCCATGGCCATGGCAGTGTAATATAATAGAAAAGAGTTTTCTATTAGAATTTCACATCAGACCCAAATCGAATGATTCATTCATATGATGGATGTTGGGTTTTGATTAGTTTACCTTAAACCCTAATCCTGTCGGGACTCATGATAGTAGAATTGATTCACATAGATAGCTATACCGAGAGGTTCACTTTTAGTTCTGATGGGTTGCTACCATATGCTACTAGGTATCACTGATGGATTTTGGGAGCAATTAGAATGGTCTTGATGATCGATCATTCCAATTGTATGAATTAAAAAAGTTTTGATCGATCAAAAGGTATTTCGATGATGTCAATAATAGAGATCATGACATATCTTATTACCATACAAAATTGAACCTAACTGAATCACACATATAAGGGTTTGAGTCTGATTATGATCAATTAGACTGAGTCAGTTCAATTGATTTGGATTAGATCAGATTAGGTTTAAGAAAATCATGCTAGCACATGATTGAATCTAACATTCTCCTTTTATAGTCCTTCTGGTTTGTCACGAATGAGTTTGACTCAACCAAAACCCTGACTAGAGCTTGGGTTGTCTTAATTCATCAGATGATTTTTAGAACAACACCTACCATTTTTGGTCACCTGCCATTTTTGATCACCTACCTTTTTCTGTCACACACTAGGGTCAAAGGTTGACCCTGTTGTAAGAAAGAAGAGACTAAGGGTGCAGGCCCCTAAGAGATTTTCTAGGGGTATGTGCCCCCACTTATTTGATATGGTATGGAGAGGGCGCACGTCCCTCTAGGCGTGTGCCCAAAGTGGATAGTCTTTGACTTGGTCAAATTTTAGATTTGACCAGTCAAAGAGGTTTGATAGAGATCAAACTCTAAGAGAGAAGGAAGAGTCCATCGCGCACTAAACTTCCTTCCCTTCTCCCTACCTATTTTGTATGGCATTATATGGAATATTTGGGGTGACAATTTTGATGTGAGTTGGTATGAAAATTAGTCAAGAAATCAGAATTAAATCAAGCAATTGGTTGCTTGATTGATTGAAACACTGAGGTGGCATAGGGCTCTATTTAAGAGACCCTATGCCCTAGGGTTTCCCATGATTATTGCTCTACGCCCCAAGCCCCCACTTGCTGTCATCCCCTCTTTCTCCATGCCCCTCCTCTCCTTCTTCTCTATGCCCAAAGGTAGGGCCAAGGTTCCAGGAGAAGATCCTTAGGAATTGGTGCAAAAGTTTCAAGGAAAGAGATGACGTTCGTGAGATGAGTGCGCTGCCTTCATCAGTTGATTCGAAGGCTCTACAAAATTATATTTAGATCTAATTTTTGATGATCAGATCTAGAAGGAGAGCACCTCTAGATCTAGCCCAAGTGGACTCTGGTAGAGGTCAGGTAGGTGCATGGCTTGATCCAGAACCCAAAGCTTCTGCAGATCATCGATAAGGTAAAAGCAGTTTATCCTAAAGATAACATCAGATGTTACTGTTTTAATTTTAATTTTAATTTTTAATATTAGATCTTTAAAATCAGATTGAAGAACTCTCTGATTTGATTAAATGCTATAAAAATATTTTAAAAATATTTTCTATAGATCTGATCAAATCAGATCGATCCTATAGTGAAAAAAGCAATTTTTCCTTCAATTAACTCACCATGAACTCATTCAGATCGAGTAGCTTTCAATTAAAGACCACTAGTCATATCTACCAAACTTACCTTAGACACTGATTTGTTAAATCAAAACTAATCGAGTTAGCCTATAATCCAGGCTCAAATCGTAAGGCTAAATTAAGTCTTGACTTGGTCAACCACATGTGACTGTGAGTCGACCTTGATCTAAACTTAATTCTATTGGGTTGGTCAATTCTAAGCACTCTTGATCCCACCTAACCAACTCTTGATTTAGTTTGATCAATCGCTAGACCTAATTAAGGTACCCATACTTGAACCTAATTTTATGAAGATGTCTTAGATCTAAAAATTTATAATTTTTAGACTTAATTGATTTCATAATCTTAATTCTTAATTAAGTTTGAGTTCAAAAATAAAATATGTTCAAAAATCCTAGGATTTTAGGATCTAGAATTTTGTAGAAATTAAATTTTTGAATTTTTGATTAGGGACAAGCATGCAGCACCTTTACACGTCATAAGAGCACCCCATCGAATGGAAAGAGAGGGCCTTTAAACCCTTTTTACTCTTATGACTGGATGGCCAAGGGGAATGCTTTAATCAAAAATAATAACCATACTACAAAACTAATAGATCTATCACATATGTCACATACAAAATTACAGATCTAATTATGCATACTTTGTATATATCTCATGTATCATTAATTAAACTAAATATGCATGTTTTCAGATCTGATAAATCTCATATATCATCTAAAAAATAAAATTTTAAATGATCTAATCATATACAGTCCTATTCTAGACAATCATAGAATAATTTTACAAACTAGTCTAGATATGCATCCATCATATCATATATAAAAATTAAATTTTATTTTTTTAATTTTAGATCTGATCATATCTGATGTGACATCTAAAATTTTTAATATCAGATTATAAAAAAAAAATAAAAATCAGATTTGAGGTAGATCTGAAGAACTACTAACCTGACTCTGATAGCAATTGAAGAAAAACTAGCTTTTCTACTGCAGGATCGATTTGATCTGTAGCAAAAATTTCTAAAATTTTTTCTATAAGTCCTAATCAAATCTAAGAGTTCTCAAATTTGATCTTAATGATCTGATATTAAATCTAAAAATTAAAATTAAATTAGTTATAATTTAGTACCTGATTTGGGTAATCTAATTACCCTACCGATGATCATCAAAAGCCTGAGGTCCTGGATCAAGCCACGCACACACTGGCCTCTACCGGAGTCCACATGGGCTAGATCTAGATATGCTCTCCTTTTAGATCTGATGCCAAAAATTTAGATTAGATCTAAATCTCTAAAGCCTTCAAAATAATTTTAAAGCTGCACCTAATCTCTTGATGTAGAATACCTTGTCATGATCTTTGCTTTAGCTTCTATCAACCTTTGACCACAAAACCTATGCCTAACCTTGTATAGGCATGGAGAAGGAAGAGAGGATCAAAGGGAAGCATGGAAAATAGATGGGGCGGTAGCCTAGGGGCATGGGAGATCAAAGAACACCAATCCTAGGCATAGAATGGGTTTAAATAAACCCTTATGCACCATGCAGCATCAACGAATCACATTCGTTGATTTAATTAGATCTTAATCTGATTGGCTTCATGATGTCATCTGATCCAATCATATTAGAGACCCCAAAATCTCCACTTAAGTACAAATGGATAAAAATAAAAGAGTGGGTGCCAAGTTCTTTGATCACATCAAAAACCATAGAGTCCCATTCATATGGGACTCTCTTCCCTTTTTCCCATGTGCGCATGCCATAAGGGCCAACCCCCTTAATTTTTCTCATGAGAATCCTCCTTGGGATATGTGTCCCAAATGAAAAAAGGGAGCGCATGCCTCCTCCCCTCTTTTCTTTATTGCAAAGATCGGGTCAATGTCCTGACAAAATTGAAAATGACAGGTGGTGTCAGGAATTGTCAAGTATTGTCTTATTTTCATCTGATGGATTAAGACGATCCTTTTCTAACCTGGACAAGCACCAGTTAGACTGGGATAAATTCTTATAAGGTTTTTAGATAAGTTCAAACTAATTTGGCTTAGCCAAGATTATTCAGAAAGACTACAGAAGGAGAATGTTAGACTCAATCATGTGCTAGTATGATTTTCTTGAATCTAATTGGATCTAATCCAAATCAATCAAACTTGGTTGGCCTAATTGATTACATCCAGATCCAAATCCTTATTTGTATGATCCAGTTAGGTTTAGTTTTGTATGGTAATAAGATATGTCATGATCTCTATCATCGACATCACAAAATACTTTTCAATGGATCAAATTTTTTTTGATTCACGTAATTAGAATGATCGATCATCAAGATTATTTTGATTGCTCTCAAAATCCATCAGTGATACCTAGTGGTATATGGTGGTAATCCATCAGAATCGAATACGAATCTCTCGGTGCAGCTATTGTGGGATTGGATTCTTCTATCTTGAGTCTCGATAGAATTAAGGTTAAGGTGAACTCGTCAAACCCAACATCTATCATATAAATAAATCATTCGATTTGAGTCTTATGTGAAATCCTAATGGAAACTCTTTCTATCATCTTCACACTACAATAGCCATTAGATTATGAACTTGATTTCATGATCATCATAGGGCTACTCCTCATCTATCGAGGTAGATAGATTTTCTATTCGTGCAATCCAATTCCTACAATGAACATGCTATAGCCAACATACATCCTAGAGTTTTAAATGGTTAGAAGATCGAGTTATGGTGTAGTCAAACTATAACACACTCAAGATGAACTATCGATGCATCTCGGATCAAAGAATCAGACACACCTACTATAGCATCGAGCTAGTCATCGATGAGAAGATAGACTCCCTTATGACTGCTCAAGGTGGTCACGCTCAGTGCCCTCATTCTCTAACAAGTATCTGTACTCTCGCTTCAATGTCTCCATACCATAGACTCAAGACTCATCTATCCTAAAGAAGCGATTGTACACCAACCTTATGGATCGTTCACCATCCTCGTGATGATCCTATGGTCAGAAGCTGTTTATGAGTTAATTATGAAAATACATATCTTAAATTTTTAACTCTTGAAAATATGTATTAGTATTCCATTAACTCAAAGGATGTATCATAGACACTATGTTCATAATGTGATAGAATAAAATAATCCTTTATTAATTTTAAGTCAAAAATTATAAAAATATCCCTAGAATGTGTATTATAAGTATCAGCCAATCTGGCTTCTAGGACACTCACCTAACAAAAAACTCTTATGCAAAAACAAAAGAGGCGAGAGTCAGAAATGAGGTGGCATAGGGATAAAGTAAGTTTAAAATTCAAACTCATTTTAAATTAGTCCAAATTGGTTTCAACCAAACAAATTTATCTGGACCTAATTAGACTAGGTCAAATCTAATCAAATTAGGCTTAACCCAATCTAATAAACTTCTAATCAAATTAAAAATTAATAAGGTCCAGGTTCTGATCAAATTAGGATCGAATCTCTCATAGCAATTAGATCATCTTATGACCTGATTGGGTCAAATTCAATCAGATTTGATCAAAGCCTCATCGCTCAATCAAATTGAGCTAATCTATAATTTAATTGCTAATTGATCCTCCAAAAATACATAGAGTCCCAATCGAGTGGGTGTCTGGGCAAAAGTCCTATCAGCATGAAACTCTTGGTTAAAGAGTCCCAAACCAGTTGGACTCTTGAATTCAGTATCCTAAATGAATAAAACTCATGATCATAGAGTCCCAAATCAGTGAGACTCTTGATCAGATAGTCTTAGACAAGTAGGACTCAGAGTTTCAATCCAGTGAAACCCACAAAGGTAGAGTCTTAGTCTAGTAAAACTCTTGATCATAGAGTCCCAGACCACTAGGACTCTTGATCATAGAGTTTCAGACCATTGGAACTCTTGATCAGCCATTATATAAGGTAGGAACTTCTATTATGTGTGACCCCATAGGTTCGAACCCTAAGCTAGTAGCAAAGGAACCATGCTACTCCATTTTGCTGAGGTATCTTTGGGATAGTCTTCTCCAATCTAATACCATGCTATCTATAGTATCTGTCAAATGGACCTCGATATTCACCACCATTATCTACTCGGATACATCTCAATTTTTTTTCTTTCTCTCTTTCAACACTAGTATGGAATTCTTTAAAGATGTCAAAAACTTGATCTTTAGATCTCAAAGCAAAGGCCCACAACTTTTAAGAATAGTCATCAATAAAAGTAACAAAATACAGTGCACCGCCAAGTATCTTTGTGGTCATAGAGCATATCGGTGTGAATTAAATCTAGTACATGTGATCTCCTATATGAAGGATGCTTATGAAATGAAACTTTATACTGCTTGCCATGTAAACAATGAGTGTAAGGTCTTAAGTGCATACCTTTCAAAGAAAGCAAGTTATATTTGGATAGAGCATCAAGTCCCTTCTAACTCAGATAGCTAAGTCGTCTATGCCACAAGTCTATGAAAATCTCTTCAATTGTATTTACCTTTCTATTACATACTTTAGCTTGCAATCTGAAAAAGGCAGCTTTCTTTTCTTTTGTTACAACTAATGAACCTTTGATAAGCTTCCATTTTTCTTCACCAAAGTAGATAGAGTAGCCCTCATCATCTAGAACATAGGTAGAAATCAAGTGTAATCAAATATCAGGAACATGTCTCATATTTCTCAATAGCAGTCTGCACCTGGTGTTTGTCTCCAAACAAACATCTTCCATGCCAATAATTTGAGCTACCGCATCATTTTCCATCCTGACATGCCCAAAATCACCTTTAGAGTAGGATGAGAAGAAGTCTCTTCGTGATGTAACATGATATGTGGTAGCTAAATCAATTACCCAACTGGATTTCTAGCATGTGAGA
Source organism: Cocos nucifera (assembly GCA_006176705.1). Taxonomy (NCBI): domain Eukaryota; kingdom Viridiplantae; phylum Streptophyta; class Magnoliopsida; order Arecales; family Arecaceae; genus Cocos; species Cocos nucifera. Next base: position 99,987 of record QRFJ01006447.1, on the reverse strand, counting down.
TTAATATAATTATCATCACAAGTAATCATGACTTCATCATCAAATGCAACAGCAGTTGTATTCTGTATTTCTTTATTCTTTCCATCACTCTTATCCTGATCCCTCTTATATTTTTTGCACTCTCTCTAAAAATGCCCTGGCTTCTTACAGTAGTAGCAAGTGACACCTTTCCTGAACTTTGATCGTCCTCTAAATTTTTTCTTATCTTTCCTCTCATGTAACTCACTATCTTTTTTGTTGTAGGAGGATCTAGATTTACTTCTCTTCCTCTACTCCATAACCAGTGCTTCAGAACCTGTATCTATCAAACCTTGCTCCTTTCATCTATTTGCTTCGTTCAATATACTATCCTTCACCATTGTCAGGATAAGTTTGTCACTAGCAGTGGAATTACTCAACATCACCACCGATGTCTTCCAATTGTCTGGTAAGGAACTCAGCAAGATCAATGCTTGCACCTCATCATTAAAAAGTAGTTTCATCATAGCCAACTGATTCAGGATCACTTGAAAATTATTCAAGTGCTCTGAAGCATTCTACCCATCCTTGTACTTCAGGTTCATAAGTTTTCTGATTAGATAGGCTTTATTCTGTACATTCTTCTGCTGATATATATTCTCCAGTTTCTTCCAAACCTAATAAGCATCTATCTCTGTGGCAACATCATGGATGACACTCGCATCAATCCACTATCTGATCGTGTCAGGCTTTATATTATCTAGGATTTTTTCCTATAATTCAATTGGCTCAAATAAATCTCAATAATATAATAAATCCTCCATCATCATCCTCCATAAAGAATAACTTGATGAAATTGATTTAACCATACTGGATTTATCCTCCATTTTAATTAGCACAAACTACACTGACTGTCCAACCTGCTCTAATATCAATGGTTAGGATGAAAGAAACTTAAACATTATTATATCTAGGATAAATTCTACCCCTATGTACTAATTAAAATTGATAATAACTCAATAATTTTAGATCCAGTAAATACAAATAAATCAAGCACATAAAAATACTAGATTTATGTTATGAAACTTTTACTATATAAAATAATAGGATTATCACAGATCTTCTCTAAATCAAATAGAGCCTCTATAAATATATATCATCAAGAATAAATATTAGCTTCATAAAATAAAATAATCATCACCAATAAAGTGGATATCAACAATAAATAGGAAAAGATCTCACCAAACACATGGATGTCTAAAATAATTTATGGAAAAGATTTTTCAATGATCAAAACCACTCAACTTGTAGCACTCGATGTTAGAAACAACATATCAAAATTTTATCAAAATCGGATTATGATCAACCATCCGATCATCTGATAAAGTAATTGAATCTATCCCTTTTTACTATGATGCCTCTAGGATTTTTGGCTTCCGTGCATCTCTATTTCTTCTTCTTCTCTACCTACCATAGGTCTACATCATTGTCTTTTAAAGGCATAGAGATTGAGTCCTTTTTGGACTCTCCTTTCTCTCCCTCCTTTTCTTTATTTATTGTGGGTCCCAACACATGGGCGGGACACCCTAACAATTTTGAGGGTCTTGAGCTCAGTTAGTAGTACTCAACCTCAAATTTAAGCATGACACAAATTGGCTCCATCCAAAGTCCAAAGTGCCATAACTTTTAACTGACATAGCCCAAATAGACCTTAATTTCAACTTAAGAGAAATTAAAAACAAACAATTTGTTGCCAATTCTATTCACTTAATTTTGTTGAAATAGCTAAAAAGTCACATGTAATTTTGCAATTGCATTCTCAAAATAAAAAAAATAATTATATTTATGGAATTTGAATTTTACAATATGCATTTGTTGGGACATGGCATATATAGATTTTTAGGCACCAGATGCATACCAAACATTCTCAAGAAACATGCATGCTAATATTTCTCAATATTATGAAAATTACTTTTGCAAACAACCTCATGGAACCTCTTAACATGTATTATAATTAAAATATTAAATAAATATTATAAATTTTTTGATGGATTATTATATTAAATCAATATAATAATTTAAAAAAATTGATGGATTTTTTGATGGAGTTGTTTCTGATGAATTTTCTAATGAGGAGGAACAGGAAGGGATTTGGGAGTCGATGGACTGACCAAGATTCTAAAGTTACGAATTCACGATCCCTTCAAGTGAGTGAGGGCTTAGCCAAGTTCGGGCAAGAATTAGCCAAATTGGGCTTAGCTTGACTCTAAAATCTAATCGAGCTATTCGAGCTCGATATCAGTCGAGTCTAGTTAAGCCTGGATTCGAGTCAAGCTCAAGTAGCTCACGATCGAGTGGCTTGTCTCATTTGCAGTTTTATTCATTCCATTTTGAACCCCCTAAACAGCAATCGTAAAATAAGCTTGAAATCCCATGCAATGGCTTTGTGGCATTCCTCATATATATAAATCCCGAACCCCATATATAGATCCCAAACACACTGGATTTATTCAATATATATACTAATAATTAATTAAGATGTACAGGACATATCCAATAATCAATATCATTACATTCTAGCTATTAATTATATATATATATATAGTCAAGATATGTAAGAGTTAATTAATATTAAGAATATACTAGATAGTCAAGAGTTAACAATATAGTAGATAATTAATTTATTGGCAATCCCTCTCCAAGATTTGCTTAGAAAATTACTTAAAAATAATTTATTAGCAATCCCTCAGCAAAATACCTTAAAAAATCATTAAAATAAATAATTTTTTGAAATCCCTTAGAAAAGCCCTCAAAAAATGATTTAAATAAATAATTTATTGGCATTCCCTTAGAAAATCTCTTAAAAAATTATTTAAATAAATTATTTTTTGATATCCATCAAAAAATTCCTTAAAAAATAATATAAAAAATAATTTATTTAGAATCTCTAGGAAAAACTTTTCTTGGCAAATTTCTTGCAAAAGTAATTTTCAAGAGATTTTTTAGGGATTTTTTCTTGATAAATAATTTTTTAGTGAAAAAAATTAATGAAAAAACTCCCTAAAAAAGTCTCTCAGAAAGTACTTTTGCAAGGGATTGCGAGGAATTTTTGAGGGAATGTTTTTCAACCCTCGAAAATTACTTTTGTGAGGGATTTTCTAAGAGAATGTTTTTCATCAAAAATTTTTCATTAAGAACTCATTTATGATAGAAAAATCTCTTGAAAAATTCCTTGCATAACTAATTTTCGAGGGATTTTCTAAGAAAATTTTTTCACTAAGAAATCACATATGATAGAAAAAATCCCTTGAAAAATCTCTCACAAAAATAATTTCCAAGGGATTTATTAAGGAAATATTTTTTATTTAAAAGTTTTTACTAACAACTCATTCATGAGGAAAAATCCCTTGAAAAATCCCTCACATAACTAATTTTTGAGGGATTTTCCGACAAAGTTTTTTTATCAAAATTTTTTCACTAAGAAATTATTTATAATGAAAAAAAATTCCTTGGAAAATCTCTCATAAAAGTAATTTTTCATGATTTTTTGAGGAAATATTTTTCATTAAAAATTTTCACTAACAACTTATTTATGAGGAAAAAATCCCTTAGAAAATCTCTTACAAAAGTAATTTTCGAGGGATTTTTCGAGGAAATATTTCTCACTAAAAATTTTTCACTAAGAATTCATTTATAAAGAAAACATTTCTTTGAAAATCCCACACAAAAGTAATTTTTGAGGGATTATTTGAGGGTATGTTTCTCATAAAAAATTTTTTTACCAAAAACTCATTTATAAGGAAAAAATTTCTTGGAAAATCCCTTGAAAGTTACTTTTGCAAGGAATTTTTTGAGGAAAACTTTTCCTCAAAAATTTTTCATAGTCAAATGATTTTATCAGAAAATCCATCAGAATTACGAGGGAATATTTTTCCTCGACAAAATTTCTCTATAAATTACCTTTTTCAAGTAGTGTGGCTCAAGCAGCAGACTTGAAAAATAATTTTTTTGTTATTCTGAAAGAGTTGGCTTGTCAGTGTATGAGTCAAAATATGATTAACCCCTTTGAGTTACTATAGATAATACATTACTATATTTTAATTTAGTAAATCCTTGGTCAAAGTAATGTATGTGATGGATTTGAAAGATCGAAATACATTGTAGATGATTCATTTAAGGTTGACAACAAACCCTATGTCATCCTGAGCATTCAAGGTCAAAGCGATGAATCATACGGTAACCACATACTGAGGTTCTTGAATATTGTTTTATAAATATTCAACCTATCCAGATGTTGGAAACCATTGCTAGATTATAACTTTGATTAGTATAGAACAATAGTTCCTATGCTATTGGCTTGGTGTTCGAGCCTATAGAATCACATACTTAGTCGTGCAACATAGGAAAAAATTGATCTATAATCTAATTATTTAATATGAAAGTACTTGACTTAATTAAGAATTAAGATAGAGATCATATAGAATTAAACAATTAACTATGTCTAGCTAGCACTGGACATGAGGTGCACGTTTAATTTCGAGGATGATTATGATCGAATCTATGATCCAAATTCATGAGAAAAAAAATTCAAGTGCTAAATATTTTAGATTTGACCTAATTTAATTAAACTTGATTTAATTAGACCTAATCAGATTAAAAATTCAAGTAAGACTTGGACCTGAACCCTAATTAGATTAGGGTCAGTAGTCTATTCAAAATTGGTTCGAATATGGTTTGAATTGGATTTGAATCGAATCTAAATTGAATTAGATCCCTAGAGACCCAACTCTCTCTCCTCATGGCCGACCAAGAGAAGGAGGGTGTGTGGGATTTTGCACTCCCCTCTTATGTGTGCACATGAGGAAGAGAGGAGCACCACATAGTGGCACCCATACTTCTCTATGAAGTATTCCACCTTGAATATGATTAGGATTGGGAATCCTAACCAAACTATGATTTGATCTCTTGTTTGGGCATTACATATTTATATGGGAGGGAACCCCATGCTGCCATATACAACTTTGCTCTTAGTTTTGTATGACAAAAGAGAGAACTAGAGAGAGTGGGTGGCAAAAAGAAGTATTCTTCTTCTCTTCAGGCATTGAGAGACTATTGTTCCTGTTCCTTGGCATGAGACAACTCAAGCAAGACCCAATAAAGAGATTTTAGATCTAGTTTCCTCCTTTTGATCCTTTTAGAATGGTATGACATCCAGATTCTCATCCCTCTTTCCTATGGTGCCTGGCATGCACGCAAAGTAACGAGCCTATACTTCAGGCTTAGCGAGGCATCTGATTCAAGAAATCCTAGTATCCACTGCGTATTATAAGTATTTTGATATTTAATATTTTATTTTGAATATGAATCTATTCACTTGATCCCTGAGCATCCAATTCTAAACTAGATTTTTTCCTCCAATTGGTATCAGAGCCCTAGGGTTTTGTTCATATAAATGCATCGAACTAATCTAAAGGGTTGACATTTGACATGTAACCCTAAAATTTTATGTTTGACATTAGAATCTGGTTTAGGACTATTGATTTGAATTTTTTGTTAGGCTTTTAATCATAAATTTAAGATACTACTTAATGGTTGAAATAGTTTGTTATAAGTTAGTTATAACAAAATTTTCTTATGCAAAATTTTTGTTAAAATAACAACTTGATTAAAATCTATTTTAAATCTATTTTAATAGATTCTTTTGAAGAATCTTTTAGGTTGTTAGTTAGCTTTAATTAAGATCTAAAACAAATCTATTTTGATAGATTTTCAGATCTGACTCTAAAAAAAAATCTACACGACATCAAGACAGGTTTAACCAGAATTTTTGTGTAGAATTTTTCTATTTGTTCATAAGATCTTTTGAATAGATTTTTTTTATATGATTCCATATCTGAATCCTTCTTTTATCATCTATATAATCATTGGTTTAGATCTAAAACAATTGTATGATACCATGTTCTAATAAGATTAGAAGTGATATGATCATGATTATGAGATGCATATGATGCAATATATAGTGATCTAAAAGATGCCATGATTTATGTGATGCATATATGCAATTTAGATCTGATTAAATCATGTTTAATTACTAAATCATGATCTAAAAATTAGTTTTATAGATTTGAAACCATATGCATGCTTCACATGAAATCCTTGTAAAATAGTTTTATAAATTGAAACACACATTTCACACACTTAATTTAGAAGTAAGAGATCTAGATTTGAGATGCTAAGATCTAAGACCATATTTCATGAATCTCTGGTTAATGGTTTAGCATGGATTAAGGTCCTAAAAATTGGGTTAGATTTAGGATTAGAAATCATATAAATAATGGACTAATTAGAATAATTGATCAAATTTAAATAACTAGTTGATTATGATTAGGTCAATTCTTCTCTATAGGTCAATTCAATAGTTGTAGTTGATCAAATCCATTATTTTGATTTACAAAATGGATCTTGATTGTAGCTCAGTGGCTAAGCTTGGGTTATTAGGTTGATCAATTTAAACTAATTAATCGATTGGTGTCTAAGATAAGTTTGGCAGTCTAGATCGATGGTCTTTAATTGGGTGCTACTCGCATAGATTAAGTCTACTGCAAGTTAATGGCATATTCCTTCCAACGATTTCACTTACTTGGCTAACATGGTAGATTATATTGTGATGAGATCACTTAGTAATTCTAGATGACCCATGCCATTAAGAAAATCAGGGTGACTGATTTAGGTGCCTCTGAACCAGATTTTTCATTAATCCTTTTTTATGACATTGTGAAGTCAATGGAAGGATTATTGATTCTAGTTAATCTTTTGCCTTCTCTTCTTAAATAAATAATTAAATTCTCTAAATTATTAGATTCATAAAATAAAAATATTATGGAGATAACAAATTTATAGCCTTCCATTAAGTCGGATGATAATGGATCCTTTAGTTTGATAATCATTTGAGACCCACAAGCCTGGTGCTTATCTGCTATTAGAATTATCATTTATAATATGATAATTCAGACATATCTCACTAATAGGTAATTCGGTTGGCAGGCCAAAGACGAGTCTGATCATTTTTTGGTTAGATACATTGAGTAAGGTCATGTTACTGGTTGGATCTAACCAAACCTTTCAGTGGAGGCCAAAGCCTACTGAAAAAAAATCTGGGGTGAAATAAAATACTAGAAATTACTTTAAAAAATAATTGATTGTGAATCTATCCATGGATGCATATGGATTAGCCAGCTAAAGTGGGACTTGCGTACAGTCAATGTGGATTCTAGTATCCACTAAAGAATTAATGTAATTTCTTGAATTGGAGGTAGAGACTATCAATTCATATAAAATAGTGAGAGAACCTTTAAATTATAATCCGTGTCTTTAGAATTAAATGATTCATATACTAATTAGTTCTTTTTTTTCTTTCATATACGACCACTTCATTATCGCTCCGATCATAATTGGATAGTGATAAATTAATGGGATCCAATTTTGATAACTAGTATCGAAAGTTAAAGATAATCCTAGAGCACAAATGGATATGGTACATTCTAACAGATTTAGCACCTGAGAAGCCCGCTCCCAACACTCGTGGTATAGTTTGTGACACTTATCAAAGGTGGCAGAATGATTGGACCATGGTGCATTGTATAATGTGGTGGTGAACAATGATGAGTTCAATCGCAAGTTTGAAGATGCTCAACCAGAGGACATGCTTCAAGTATTGAATGAGTCCTTCGGCACTTCCAACGATGTTGAGTCACACAAGACTAGTTGTGCTATCATTAACATCAGGATAAGATCAGTCTCTCATCTATTAGTTGTATGCCCTAGAAGTTAGATTGGCCGACACTTGTAATATATTCTAAAGATATATTTGTAATTTTGACTTATTATTAATGATATTTGGATTATCCTATCAATCATATTTGTGTATTATGTGTCTGTGATTCATCCATTAGGTTAATGAGTATGATATCACATATTCTCAAGAGTTGAGAATTTAAGACATGTGTTATTATAATTAACTCATAAACTGCTCCCGATTGTAGGATCATTATGGGGATGATGATCAATCCAAAAGATTGGTGTACGATCACTTTTTTAGGATAGATGAGTCTTAAATCTATGGTGTGGTGATATTGAAATGAAAGTATAGGTGCTTGTTAAGAATAAGAATACTAAACATGATCAATTTTTAGCAGTTATAAGAAAATCTCCCTTCTCATCGATGACTCGCTCATTGCTACAGTTGTATGTCTGGTTCTCTAACTTGAGGTGCATCGATAATTCACCTTGAGGATGTTATAGTTTGACTATGCCATAACTCAGTTTTTTAGCCATTTAAAATCCTGAGGTGTATGTTGGCTATAGCATGTTCATTGTAAAAATTGGATCGCATCAAGATGGAATGTATCAACCTCGGTAGAGGAGGAGTAGTTCTATGGTGATCATGAGATCGAGTCCTAAAGCCTATGGCCATGCAGTGTGAAATAATAGAAAAGAGTTTTCATTAGGAATTCACATCGAACTCAAATCGAATGATTCAATCATATGACAGAAATTGGATTTGACAAGTCAACCTTACCATAGATCTTGTCAAAACTCAAGATAAAAGAATTGAATCACATGATAGCTACACTAAGAGATTCTTTTTCAGTTTTGATGGATTGCCACAACTTACTGCTGAAGGAAAAACCTAGTTTTTTGGATCAAATTCGTTCAGATCTGATTGAATCAAGAGAGATATTTCAAAATTTTTCTTTTGAATCCAGATCAGATCTGAGATATTTTAGATCTAATTTTATAGATCTAATAAAAATTAAAATAAATTAAAATAGATTTAATTTTGTACCTTTTTGTTGGATAATCAGATTATCCTATGATGATCCTACTGATTGCCCGAGGTTCTGGATCTAGCCATGCAAGTGCCTGGCCTCTATCGATATCCACTCAGACTGAATCTGAAGATCTTCTTCTTCTCTATCGCTTCTTCAAATATCAGATCTAGATTTGATTTCGAGGATCTTCAAAACTCCTTTTGAAGATCGGGTATCGTCTCTTGCAGCAGTGCTGCCTTCTTCCTTTCTCGTCACCTTTCTCTTGCCTGGATCGCATCAAACTAGAGACCAAATCCCCTTAGGCATGGAGAGGAGAGAGGAGACTTGAAGATGGCATGGAGGAGGGAGAGGGGCAGCCTTGTAGCATGGGCAATGGTCTAAGCTCTCTGAAACTAGGCGCAGACAGGGTTTATATAGACTCTATTGCGCCATGCAGTGCCACATCATCCCGACCAATCACGTTGCTTCATGCAATCAGATCTAAATCTGATTGATGGGATGACATCACCTGATCCAATCAGATAAGAGCCCCTCTAATCATCCTTAGATGGTGCCTAAGACTGGTCAAAGTCTAATCTTTGGCGCCACTTAGGTAGAAACCCTGAAGTAACTGGAGTCCCATCTATATGGGACTCCAGGCACCTCTTTCCATGGGCGCATGCCTCCCTAAGCATGCACCCCTAATCCACCTTTTTTTTAGTAGGTTGACTGGTCTAAAATTAATCTTCTATGAGTGCAGACACATGGGCAGATGTCTAAGTGTCAAAGGTCAACATTTGACCAAAGTCAAAAGACAAGAATTAGCAGGTGATGAAAAATGGCAGGTATTATCTTAAATTTATCTCATAAATTAAGACAATCCTTTTTTAAGCTAGACAAGCTCCAGTCAGATCAAGTAAAGATACCTAAGTGAGTACAAATATATTTGGCTTATTTGAGACAACTTAAAATGATAATTGAAGGAGAACATTAGGCTCAATCGTGTGTTAGCACGATTTCCTTGAACCTAATTGAATCTAATTCAAATCAATTGAACTGGGTTAGTCCATTTGATGATATCCAGATCTAAATCCTTATTTGTATGATCCAGTTAGGTTCAGTTCTGTATGGTAATGAGATATGTCATGATCTCTATCATCGACATCATCGAAACACCTTTCGATGGATCAGAACTTTTCTGATTCAAACAACTAGAATAATCGATCATCCAAATCATTCTAATTACTCTCAAAATCCACTAATGACACCTAGCAGTATATGGTGGCAACCCATCAGAACTAAAAATGAACCTCTTAGTGTAGCTACCTGTGTGATTAAGTTCTTCTATCTTGAGCTCCGATCAGAATAAGGTTAAGGTGAACTCATCAAACCCTAATTTCTATTATATGATTTAATCATTTGATTCAAGTTTGATGTGAAAACCTTAATAAAAACTCTTCCTATTATTTCACTCTGCCCTGGCCATGGACTTATGGACTTGATTCTCATGATCATCATAGGGTTGCTTCTTATCTACCGAGGTAGATAGATTTCCTCTTGGTGCAGTCCAGTTCCTACAATGAACATGCTATAACCAACATACACCTTAGAATTCCAAATGGCTAGGAGATCGAGTCATGGTGTAGTCAAACTATAACACCCTTAAGGTGAACTATCGATGCTCCTTAGATCAAAGAACCAGACACACCACTGCAACTTCGAGCCAGTCATCGATGAGAAGGTAGACTTTCTTATGACTGCTCGAGGTGGTCACACTCAGTACCCTCATTCTCTAATGAGTATCTGTACTCTCACTTTGATGTTTCTACACCATAGACTCAAGACTCATCTACTATAAAGAAGTGATTGTACACTAATCTTCTAAATCAATCACCATCCTCATGATGATCCTACGGTCGGAAGCATTTTATGAGTTAATAACAAAAATTGATGTTTTAAATTTTCAACTCTTGAAAATAAGAATTATCATTACCATTAACTCAAGGGATGTATCACAGACACTAAATACATATTATGATAGAAAATAATCCATTTTATTATTTATAGCCAAAATTATAATTTTGCCCTTAGAAGTGTATAACAAGTGTTAGCCAATTCTGGCTTCTAAGGCACGCATATCTAACAAACTCCTACTTGACCTAAAGTCAGTTGGCTACAAATCTTAAGTCCCATCTTCTCAAGGTGGGCTTCGATCTTCTACTGGCCCAACGGCTTTATGAGTGGGTCCGTCGCATTTTCTGAGGAGTCGACTCTCTTAACCTCGACGTAATCCTTCTCGAGGTAATCATGGATTAGGTGGTATCGCCGCTCGATGTGCTTGAATTTTTGGTGAGACCTCGGCTCCTTAGTAAGGGCTATGGTGCCATTGTTGTCGCAGTATCGAGGAATGGCATCTGATGGCATCACTCTGATCTCTGTGGCAAACCTTTTGTACCAGAATGCCTCCTTCGTAGCTTCTAATGCAGCGATGTATTCTACTTCTATGGTGGAATCTACTATCACTGTCTACTTAAAACTCTTCCAACTGATAGTACCATCATTACACACAAACAGACTTTCAGATGTTGACTTTCGATCATCTACATCGAATATAAAATCCGAATCTGTATACCCATGGACTTAGAGTTCTCCATTACCAAAAACCAACAACATATCCTTAGTTCTTCTCAAGTACTTAAGGATACATTTCACAGAAGTTTTGGTATTCTTCATCTGGATTTGACTGATATCTGCTTGTGACACTCACAGCATGGGCTATATCAGGTTGTGTACATAACATGGCATACATGAGGCTCCCTATTACTGAAGCATAAGGGATCTTGCTCATGCATTCTATTTCCTCAAGTGTGCTAGGGCACATCTTCTTGGAAAGATGAATGTCATGTCTGAAAGGTACCAAACTCTTAGAGTTTTCCATGCTAAACCTCTTTAGCACTTTCTCTATGTACGTCTTCTGTGAAAGTCCTAGCATCCTATTCGGTCTATCTCTATAGACCTTAATTCCTAGAATATACGATGCTTCTCCTAAGTTTTTCATGAAGAATTCTTTGGATAACCATATTTTAACAGTGGTCAACATGGCAATATCATTCCCAATAAGGAGGATATCATCCACGTACAATACGAGGAAGACAACAGTGCTCCCACTAATCTTTTTGAAGATACATGATTCCTCCTCATTCTTGATGAAACCAAACAATTTGATGACATCATTAAAACGAGTATTCCAGCTCCGAGATGCTTGCTTAAGTCCATATATGGATCTTTGTAGCTTGCATACTTTATGATCAGCATCACTAGATATGAAACCCAGTGGCTATTCCATATTGATATCTTCCTCAAGATATCCATTTAAGAATATCGTTTTCACGTTCATTTGTCAAATTTCATAATTAAAATAGGCTGCAATAGCAAGCAATGTGTGGATAGATTTTAGCATAGCTACTAGCGAAAAGATATCCTGATAGTCAATGCCCTTGCATTGACTATAACCTTTTGCCACTAATCTAGCTTTAAATGTCTCTATATTTCCATTTGCACCAATCTTTCTCTTGTAGATCCATTTACATCCAATAGGTACTATACCTTCTGGTAGATCTATCAAGATCCAGACTTGGTTTGAGTGCATCGAGTCAATTTCTGACTTCATTGCCTCTAACCATTTCTCGAAGTCAATATTTGATATTACCTCATTATAGGTTTTGGGATCATCATCATGAACCCCATTACCTACAAGGAACATTTCCTCTAAAATAGTACGTAAGTACCTCTCAAGGGGACGAAAAACTCTTTCCGATCTACGAGGTAGAGGAGGTAGTGATTATATTGGCTCAATCTGACTTGGTTTCATTTGGTCCTTACCTTGTTGCTCTTGTGAGACTTTCTCTTCGAGCTTGATCTGCTTTCCAATGTCTCTATCTTGAATAAACTATTCTTTAAGAAAGATGGCAAGTCGACTCATAATCACATTGTGATCTTCTGGAATGTAGAAATAATCCTAATGACTCTTTAGGATATCCTATAAATCAAGCTCTAAAGGACCTAAAGTCTAACTTGTCCGTTTGTTATCTTTTGACATGAGCCAGACAACCCTAAATTCTTAGATAACCCAGACTTGGTTTCTTGCCATGCCATATCTCATATGGTGTGGTAGGAACGATTTTAGAAGGAACCCTATTCAGTAAGTATATTGCAGTTAACAGACTGTATCCCCAAAGGAAATCAAGGTCTATGAAGCTCATCATGGATTGAACCATATCTAATAGGGTTCGGTTCCTCCATTCTGAAATTTCGTTGAGTTGAGGTGTTCTAGATGGAGTCCATTATGAGACTATGCCAATTATTTTGAGATAGTCCAAAAATTTTCGACTAAGGTATTCACCTTCTCGAGCTGATTGAAGAACCTTAATGGATTTTTTAATTTACTTTTCTACTTTATGTCTGAATTTCTTGAACTTTTCAAAAGCTTTAGACTTGTGTCTCATAAGATGCACATACCCATACCTAGATAAATTATTGGTAAAGGTTATGAAGTAGATAAAGTTGCCTCTAGCTGGCACATCAAATGGGCCACACACATCAGTATGTACTAGGGCAAGAAGATCCGTGGCCCTTTTTCTATGTCCTATAAAAGGAAGATTAGTCATTTTGCCATGAAGACAAGATTCATAAATTGGATATGACTCGAAAGTCAACGGACTCAATAGCCCAATTTTTGCCAATTTGTTAATCCTATCTCTGCTATATGACCTAGTCTTAGGTGCCATACATACCTATCGTTTGGACTATCCTTAGGTCGTTTCATGGCATTCACATATTGCTCGATATTAAAAATAGATACATCAATATATAATTGGTAATGATCGTTAATAAGGAAACCACTTGCAATTTTATTTCTTTCATAAAGAATGTTACAATGGTCCTTAATAAAACTAATTACATAGCCTTCTAGTGTTGGGCATGAACTTGTAATCAAATTCCTACTTGCTGCAGGCACATAATAACAATCTTTTAATACTACGCCTAAATCAGATGGTAGTCAAAGAGGGTATGTTCCCATGGCCACAGTAGCAACTCTTGCTCTATTTTCGATGCATAGGATCATCCCACCATCCCTTAGCCTCCTGCTATTCTCAAGATCCTACATGGAAGTGCACAAATGAGCACTAGAACCAGAGTCAAGCATCCAATTGGATGCAGAAGAAATCGTAAGGTTAGACTCAATAATAAGCATACCTCCAGAAGGACCTGCCTCCTTCTTATTCTTCAGGGTGGCTAGGTAAGTAGCATAGTTCCGCTTCCAATGGCCGTCAGTGTTGCAATGAAAATACTTTTCTTTGTCAGCGACCTTCTTCTTCAGCTCTGTCTTTTTCTTCTTTCCTCCTTCCACCTTCTGCCTTTTCACAGACTTCTTCTTCTTTCCAAAAGACTTTCTCTTGAAAGAAGTCCATTCCATAGAAAGCATTGAACCTTTAGAATCTTTCATAGAAAGCTCAGCAATAACCAGCATGTTCATAAGCTCAGCCAAGGAATTTTGAAGTTTATGCATATGGTAGTTCATGATGACCTGCCCATATGCATCAGTCAAAGATTGTAGAATTATATCATTCTGCAAATCCAGATCCAACTTCACTTCAAGCTTTCCAAGCTCTTCCAAGTCCTTGATCATCATCAGACAATGGTCTTGGACCGACTGCCCATCATGCAATTTAGCCTTGAATAGTCGTTTAGTGACTTGATACTTAGCTGCGTGACTCTGTTCACCAAACATCTTTTATAGGTGAGCCAATATTTGGTGGACAGTCCTGATAACTTCATGTTGGCGCTGCAGCTCATCTGACATCGAGCCCAACATGTAGTATCTAGCGTTGTTATCTTCGTCCGTCCACTTGTCAAGAGACGCTCTCTGTTCAGCAGATGGATGAGTTGGGAAGGTGGGAGGGTCCTAGTCCAATACATGAGTTAACTTTTTAGAATCCAAAATGATTTTGAAGTTCCAAAGCCAATCCTTGTAATTGGGTTCGGTCAGTCTATAGGTGTCCAAGATACGTGCTAGTGGGTTGGACGCAGATATTTTTCTGAAGAGAGTCAAAGTTTTTAGTTAGATATTGTAATTAAGACTTGATCAATTTATTTAGGAGTTTTACTTTTAAACAAATTAGCTCCCACTATTTTCTCGAATCCCTACACTCCCTCTATAGAGATGTGAAAATCTCTATGATTAATGATTTCTAGTGGATGGTGCGATTCCACCAACTGACTCATCACCTCACCTAACAGTTATTGGTGATGGATAAGCCAATGAGTGAACAACTCTTATTCAATGATTCTCTAATCATGGTGCACCCAAACATGATCTCTAATTCATGAATCTCACCATGCCCGAAATATTGATCCACTCCTTAGTTAAGTCAGACCCACCATTTGCATAGATTGGATTCCCAATTGAGTCTCTCACTATATCCAGAATATTGAGCCCAATCCATCCTCCAGCCCGCAGCATCCAATGCCTAATAGACATGATTGCATCTTTTCGGTGCAATTAAACCACTATAACTAGTCGAGATAATCAACCTCGGGAAGGGCCCACACATCTATAATGGTGTAAGACCTTAGACTTAATCTTTTCTTAGAAAGATTTGATTTAGATCTCATTAAACTAGACTTGACATAGTAATAACCATTATGACTAATCTAATGGCATGGGTTAGCTTAGATTATTGGCCACCTCAGATTAGGACTGATTCAACAAATATGGTTAAATAAGTGAGACCGATGGAAAGGATATGCCATTAACTCAATAAGAATGTATTCGAGCAAGTAGCTCCCAATTAAAAATCAGTTGGTCGTATCTGCCAAACTTACCTTAGACACCAAATTGTTGAGCTAGAACCAATTGGGTTAGCCTACAATCCAGACTCTAACCACTAAGCCTAATTAGGTCTTAGCTTGATCAATCACTCATATGATTCGATCTTGACCCAGACTTAATCTTATTAGGCTGGTTAATTTAAGCACTCTTGATCCTATCTAATCAACTCTTGATTTGATTTGATCAACCGCTTAGACCTAATTGAGCTATCCAAGTCCGAACCCAATTTTATGAATATGTCTGAGATCTTAAATTCTCAATTTTAGACCTAACATATTTCATTATCTTAATTCTTAATTAAGTTTAGGGTTCACAAATAAAATATGTAAATAAAATCTTAGGATTTCAGGATCTAGGATTTTGCAGAAAATAAGTTCTTGATTTTTGATTAAGGACGTACGTGCAGCACCCCTATACATCATAAGAATACCCCATCGAATGGAAGGAGAGGGCATTTAAACTCTACATTATCTCTATGATCGGACGGCCAAAGGGAATGCCTTAATCAAAAATGTAAAAACTACAAAACTAGTTAGATCTACATCATATATCCCATATATAAAAATTGATCTAACTATAAAGATATTTTGCATACATCTCATGTATCATATCATGCATATTTTCAGATCTAAATTATCTCATAATTATCTAAAAAATTATATTTAAATTGATCACATCAAAATAAATTCTATTCTAGATAATTATGTAGAACTATTCTACAACTAGTCTAAACATGCATTCATCATATCTCATATGAATCAAAAATTAAATAATTTTATTTTTTATTTTTTAGATCCTATTATAATATTTATAACATCAAAAAATAATAAATAAATTGATCTAAAATTATAACTTAATCAAATCAAATGATGATCATGCAAGACTATATATAGAACAATTATATTCTACAACTAGTCATACATCTTGTAGAACTTAGATCTAAATTATTTAATTTTAATTTTTCTAATTTTAAACCTAATCACATCTCATGTGATATCTAAATTACATCTAAATTATTAGATCAAAAATAAATTTAAATCAAATATAAATAATTTATGACAACCTGGCTCTGATACCAGTTGAAGGAAAAACCTAGTTTTTCGAATCAGGTTCGTTCAGATCTGATTGGATCAAGAGAGATATTTTAAAATTTTTTTTTTTAAATCTAGATCAGATCTAAAATAATTTAGATCTAATTTTATAGATCTAATAAAAATAAAAATAAATTAAAATAGATTTAATTTTGTACCTTATTATTGGTAATCAGATTATCCTATGATGATCCTGCTGATTGCCTGAGGTTCTGGATCTAGCCATGCAAGTGCCTGACCTCTACCGGCATCCACTCGAACTGAATCTGGAGATCTTCTTCTCTATCACTTCTTTAAATATCAGATCTAGATTTGATTTTGAGAATCTTCAAAACTTCTTTTGAAGATCAGATATCGTCTCTTGCAGCAGTGCTGCCTTCTTCCTTTCTCGTCATCTTTCTCTTGCCTGGATCGCACCAAACTAGAGCCCAAATCTCCTTGGGCATGGAGAGGAGAGAGGGGAAATAAAGATGGCTTAGAGGAGGGATAGGGGTAGCCTTGTGGCATGGGCAATAGTCTAAGCTCTCTGAAACCTGGCGCAGATAGGGTTTATATAGACCTTGTTGCGCCATGCAGTGCCACATAATCCAGGCTAAACACGTCGCTTCATGCAATCAGATCTAAATCTGATTGGTAGGATGACATCACTTGATCCAATCAGATAAGTGCTCCTCTAAATCATCCTTAGATGGCACCTAAGATTGGTTAAAGTCTAATCTTTGGCGCCACCTAGGTAGAAACTCTGAAGTAACTGGAGTCCCATCTATATGGGACTCCAGGCACCTCTATCCATGGGCGCATGCCTCCCTAGGCATGCACCCCTAGTCCACCTACTTTTTAGCAGGTTGACTGGTTCAAAATCAATCTCCTATGCATGCATGACACATGGGCAGATGTCTAAGTGTTAAAAGACAACATTTAACCAAAGTCAAAAGACAAGAATTAGTAGGTGAAGAAAAATGGCAGGTGTTGTCTCAAATTTATCTCATAAATTAATACAACCTTTTTTTGACCTGGACAAGCTCCAGTCAGACCAAGTAAAGGTACCTGACTGAGCACAAACATATTTGGCTCAGTCGAGATAAATCAAAATGATAATTAAAGGAGAACATTAGGCTCAATCGTGTGCTAGCATGATTTTCTTGAACCAAATTGAATCTAATTCAAATCAATTGAATCGGGTTAGTCCATTTGATGATATCCAGATCCAAACCCTTGTTTGTATGATCCAGTTAGGTTTAGTTCTATATGAAAATGAGATATGTCATGATCTCTATCATCGACATCATCAAAATATCTTCCGATGGATCAGAACTTTTTTGATTCGGATAACTAGAATGATCGATCATCCAAATCATTCTAATTGCTCCCAAAATCCACCTATGATACCTAGTAATATATGGTGGCAACCCATCAGAACAAAAATTGAACCTCTTGGTGCAGCTACCTATGAGATTAAATTCTTCTATCTTAAGCTCCGATCAGATTAGGGTTAAGGTGAACTCGTCAAACCCTAATTTCTATCATATGATTTAATCATTTAATTCAAGTTCGATGTAAAAATCTTAATAGAAACTCTTTCTATTATTTCACTCTGCCGTGGCCATGGACTTATGGACTTGATTGTCATGATCATCATAGGGCTGCTTCCATCTACCGAGGTAGATAGATTTCCTCTTGGTGCAATCCAATTCCTACAATGAACATGCTATAGCCAACATACACCTCAGGATTCCAAATGGCTAGGAGACTGAGTCATGGTGTAGTCAAACTATAACACTCTTAAGGTGAACTGTCGATGCTCCTCAGGTCAAAGAACCAGACACACCACTGCAGCTTCGAGCCAGTCATCGACGAGAAGGTAGACTTCCTTATGACTGCTTGAGGTGGTCACGCTCAGTACTTTCGTTCTCTAATGAGTACCTATACTCTTGCTCCAGTGTCTTTACTATAGACTCAAGACTCATCTACTATAAAGAAGCGATTGTACATCAACCTTCTGGATCAATCACTATCCTCATGATGATCCTACGATCGGGAGCATTTTATGAGTTAATAACAAAAATTCATGTCTTGAATTTTTAACTCTTGAAAATAAGAATTATCATTACCATTAACTCAAGGAATGTATCATAGACACTAAATACAAATTATGATAGAAAATAACCCATTTAATTATTTATAGTCAAAATTATAATTTTGCCCTTAGAAGTGTACAACAAGTGTCAGCCAATTCTGGCTTCTAGGAGACACATATCTAACAATTGCTAGATATCACTGATGGATTATGAGATTAATTAGAATTATCTTGATGATTGATAATTATAATTAGGTGAATCAAAAGGAGTTTTAATCCATCAAAAAAAAAATTTATGATGTTAATGATGGAGATCATGACATATTCCATTATCATACAAAATTGAACCTATGAGATCACACAAATAAGGGTTTGAGTTTGGATGTATTCAATTAGACTCACATAGTCTAATTGATTTGGATTTGATCCAATTAGATTCAAGAAAATCATGCTAATACATGATTGGACCTAATTTTCTCCTACATTGAATTTTTTTGATGGGTTTGGATTCAATCAAATTGGATTTAACGTATCTAGAAACCCTATATGGGTTTGTCCTAAATAGACAGGACCTTATCCTAATTAGATTAGGGCCATGTCCTAATATCCTTTGTGTATAAGCATGAAGGAGGGTGCGAAGTGTTGGCTGAAGGAAAATCCTAAATTTTTGGGATCAGGTTCGTTCAGATCTGATTGGATTGAGAGGTATATTTCAAAAATTTCCTCTTAGATCCTAATCAGATCTAATATTTTTCAGATCTAATTTTATAATTTAATAAATAAAAAATTAAATTAAATTAAATCTAAATTAATTTTACCTTGATTCTGAGTAATCTGATTATCCATTGATGATCCTGCTGAAGCCCTGAGATTCTGGATCTAGCCATGCAAGTGCCTGACCTCTATCAATATCCACTCAGGCTGGATCTAGAGATCTTCTCCTTCTCTTTCTTTTCTTCAAAAATTAAATCTGGATCTGATTTGGAGGATCTTTGAAACTTCTTTCGAAGATCAGCAGTCGTCTCTGCAGCAGTGTTGCCTTCTTCCTTTCTCATCAGCCTTTTCTTATCTGAATCGCACTAATTTGAAGCCCAACTATCCTTGGGCGTGGAGAGGAGAGAGATGGCCTGAAGGTGGCATGGAGAAGGGAGAGGGACATCCTTGGGGCATGGCTAGGAGAGGAGTTCTCTATAAGTGGGCATAGACAGGTCTTTATATAGACCCTACTACGCCATGCAGTGCCGCATCACCCTGGCCAATCACGTTGCTTCGTGCAATCAGATCTAAATCTGATTGATGGGATGATATCACCTAATCCAATCAAATGAGAGACCCATAGATTCATCCTTAGATGGTGCTTAAGACTGGTCAAAGTCTATAGATGAGGGTCACCTAGTTTGAATCTAAGAAGCAACCTGGAGTCCCATTCGTATGGGACTCCAGGCATCCCTATCCATGGGCGCACGCCATCCTATGCATGTGCTCCCACCTTTCTAATTTCTAGAAAGGGGATAAGCTGCTATCTGCTCTCCAATAAGTGCATGACACATGGGCAGATGTCCAAGGATCAAAGGTCAATGTTTGACCAAGGTTAAAAGACAAGAATTAGCAGGTGATGAAAAATGGCAGGTGTTGTCTCAAATTTATTTCATAAATTAAGACAACCCTTTTCTGACCTAGACAAGCTCTAGTCAGACTAGGTAAAGGTACCTGAGTGAGCATAAACACATTTGGCTCTGTCGAGACAACTTTTAATGATAGGAAAGGAGAATATTAGGTTCAATCGTGTGCTAGCACGATTTCCTTGAACCTAATTGAATCTAATTCAAATCAATTGAACTAAGTTAGTCCAATTGATGATATCCATATCCAAACCATTATTTGTGTGATCCAGTTAGGTTCAATTATGTATGGTAATAGGATATGTCATGATCTCCATCATCGACATCACCGAAACTTCTTTCGATGGATCAGAACTCTTCTGATTCAGACAATTGGAATGATCAATCATCTAAATTATTCTAATTGCTCCCAAAATCCACCAGTGACACCTAGCAGTATATGGTGGCAACCCATCAAAACTAAAAATGAACCTCTCGGTGCAACTACTTGTGTGATTAAGTTCTTCTATCTTGAGCCTTGATCAGATTAGGGTTAAGGTGAACTCATCAAATCCTAATTTCTATCATATGATTTAATCATTCGATTCAAGTTTGATGTGAGGACCTTAATAGAAACTCTTTCTATTATTTCACTCTCTACCATGGCCATGGGCTTATGGACTTGATTCTCATGATCATCATAGGGTTGCTCCTCATCCACCGAGGTAGATAGATTCCATCTTGGTGCAATCCAATTTCTACAATGAACATGCTATAGCCAACATACACCTCAAGATTCTGAATGGCTAGGAGACCAAGTCATGATGTAGTCAAACTATAACACCCTCATGGTGAACTGCCGATGCACCTCAGATCAAAGAAGTAGACACACCACTGTAGCTTCGAGTCAGTCATCGACGAGAAGGTAGACTTTCTTATGACTACTCGAGGTGGTCATGCTCAGTGCCCTCGTTCTCTAATGAGTACCTATACTCTCGCTCCGGTGTCTCTACATCGTAGACTCAAGACTCATCTACTATAAAGAAGTGATTGTACACTAACCTTTTGGATCAATCACCATCCTCATGATGATCCTACGGTCAGGAGCATTTTATGAGTTAATAATGAAAATTCTTATCTTAAACTTTCAACTCTTGAAAATAAGAATTATCGTTACCATTAACTTAAGGGATGTATCACAAACACTAAATACACATCTGTGATAGAAAATAATCCATTTTATTATTTATAGTCAAAATTATAATTTTGTCCCTAGAAGTGTATTATAAGTGTCAGCCAATTCTGGCTTCTAGGACACACATATCTAACAAACTCCCACTTGACCTAAAGCCAATCGGCTACAAATATAAGTCCCATCTTCTCAAGGTGGGCTTCGATCTTCTGCTGGCCCAATGGCTTTGCATGCGGATCCACCATATTGTCTGCGAAGTCGACTCTCTTGATCTCGACGTAACCCTTCTCGAGGTAATCATAGATGAGATGGTATCGCCGCTCAATATGCTTGGATTTCTGGTGAGTCCTCAGCTCCTTAGCAAGAGCTATGGCACCATTGTTGTCGCAGTATAGAGGAACGGCATCTGATGGCATCAATTCAATCTCTGCGGCAAACTTCTTGTACCAGAATGCCTTCTTTGTAACTTCTGATGCAGTGATGTATTATACTTCCATTGTGAAATCTGCTATCACTGTCTGCTTGGAACTTTTTCAATTGACAGCTTCACCATTGCACAAAAATAGACTTCCAAATGTCGACTTTCGATCATCTACATCGGACATAAAGTCCGAGTCTGTATATCCCTGGACTTGGAGTTCTCCATTACCAAAGACCAACAATATATCCTTAGTTTTTCTCAAGTACTTAAGGATACATTTCACAGAAGTCTAGTGTTCTTCACCTAGATTCGACTGATATCTGTTCGTGACACTCACAGCATGGGCTATATCAGGTCGTGTACATAACATGGCATACATGAGGCTCTCTATTACTGAAGCATAAGGGATATTGCTCATGCATTCTATTTCCTCAGGTGTGCTAGGGCACATCTTCTTGGAAAGATGAATGTCATGTCTGAAGGGTACTAAACTTCTCTTAGAGTTTTCCATGCTAAACCTCTTTAGCACTTCCTCTATGTACATCTTCTGTGAAAGTCCTAGCATCCTATTCAGTCTATCTATATAGATCTTAATTCTCAAAAAAAAAGGATGCTTTTCTTAGGTCTTTCATGGAGAATTCTTTAGATAACCATATTTTAACTATAGTCAACATGGAAATATCATTCCCAATAAGGAGGATGTCATCTACGTACAATACGAGGAAGACAACAGCACTCCCACTGACCTTTTTGAAGACACATGGCTCCTCCTTATTCTTGATGAAACCAAACATTTTGATCACATCATTAAAATGAATTCCTGAAACTTTTCAAAAGCTTCAGACTTGTGTCTCATAAGATACACATACCCATACCTAAATAAATCATCGATAAAGATTATGAAGTAGATAAAGTTGCCTCTAGTCGGCACATCAAATGGGCCGCACACATCAGTATGTACTAGGTCCAGAAGATCCGTGGCCCTTTCCCCATGTCCTACAAAAGGGAGCTTAGTCATTTTTCTATGAAGATAAGATTCATAAATTGGATATGACTCGAAAGTCAGCAGACTCAATAGTCCGATTTTCTCTAATTTGTTAACCCTATCTTCTACTATATGACCTAATCTTACGTGCCATAGATACCTATTATTTGGATTATCTCTAGGTCATTTCATGGTATTTACATTTTGCTCGATATTAAAAATAGATACATCAATATGTAACTGATAAAGATCGTTAATAAGGAAACCACTTACAATTTTATTTTTTTCATAAAGAATGTTATAATAGTCCTTAAGAAAACTAATTACATAGCCTTCAAGTGCTAGGCATGAAACATAAATCAAATTCCTGCTTGCTGTAGGCACATAATAATAGTTTTTTAAAACTAAGCCTAAACCAGATGGTAGTTGAAGAGGGTATGTTTCCACGACAGTAACTCTTGCTCCATTTTTGATGTGCAGGATTATCTCACCATCCCTCAGCCTCATGCTATCCTCAAGATCCTGCATGGAAGTGCACAAATGAGCACTAGAACTAGAGTCAAGCACCCAACTGGATGTAGAAGAAACCATAAGATTAGACTTAATAACGACCATACCTCCAGAAGAACCTGCCTCCTTCTTATTCTTCAGGGTGGCCAGGTAAGTTGGTAGTTTTGCTTCCAGTGGCCGTCATTATTGCAATGGAAATACTTTTCTTCGTCAGCGGCCTTCTTTTTTAGCTCTGCCTTTTTCTTCTCTCCTCCTTCCATCTTCTACTTTTTTACTGACTTCTTCTTTCCAAAAGACTTTCTCTTGGAAGAAGTCTATTCCATAGCAAGCACTGAACCTTTAGAACCTTTCATAGAAAGCTCAGCGGTAACCAGCATGTTCATAAGTTCAACTAGGGAATTTTGAAGTTTATGCATATGGTAGTTCATGATGAACTACCCATATGCTTCAATCAAGGATTGTAGAATTATATCATTCTGTAGATTCAAGTTCAACTTCACTCGAAGCTTCTCAATCTCTTTCAAGTTCTTGATCATCATCAGACAATGATCTTGGACTGACTGCCCATCGCACATTTTAGACTTAAAAAGTCATTTAGTGACTTGATACTTGGTTGCGCGACTCTGTTCACCAAACATCTCTTGTAGGTGAGCCAATATTTGATGGGCAGTCTTGATCATGTTGGGGCTGAAGCTCATCAGACATTGAGCCCAACATGTAATATCTGGCCTTGTTATCTTCGTCCATCCACTTTTCAAGAGACGCTCTCTATTCAGTGGATGGACGAGCTGGTAAGGTGGGAGGATCCTGGTCCAATACATGAGTTAACTTCTCAGAACCCAAAATAATTTTGAAGTTTTGGAGCCAATCCTTGTAATTGGATCTGGTCAGTCTATGGGTGTTTAGTATACGTGCTAGTGGGTTGGATGCAGACATTTGTTTAGGATTTTTATTTTTAAATAAATTAGCTCCAACTATTTTATCAGATCCCCACACTCTCTTTGTAGAGATGTAAAAATTTTCATGATTAATGATTTCTTGTGGGTGGTGAGTTCCCACCAACTGACTCATCACCTCACCTAACAGTTATTGGTGATGAGTTAGCCAATGAGTGAATAACTCTTATTCAATGATTCTCTAATCATGGTGCATCCAAACTTGATCTCTAATTCATGAATCTCATCGTGCCCAAAATATTGATCCACTTCTTAGTTAAGTCAGACCCATCATTTTTACAGATTGGATTCCTAATTGAGTCTCTCACCGTATCTGAAATATTGAGCCCAATCCATCCTCCAGTCCATAGCATTCAATGCCTAATAGATATGATTGCGTCTTTCTGCTGCAACTGAACCACTATAACCAACCGAGAACAATCAACCCCGGAAAGGGTCTGCACATCTACAATGGTGGAAGACCTTAGACTTAATCTTTTCTTAGGAAGATTTAATTTAGGTCTCATTAAACTAGACTTGACATAGTCATAACCATTATAACTAACTTAGTAGCATGGGTTAGCTCGGATTATTAACCACCTCAGATCAGGACTGAGCCAACAAATATAGCTAGGTAAGTGAGACCGGTGGAAGGGATATGCCATTAACTCGACAAGAATATATTCGAGTCGAGTAGCTCCCAATTAGAAACTAGTCGGTCGTATTTGCCAAACTTACCTTAGATACCAAATTATTGAGCTAGAACCAATCGGATTAGCCTATAATCTAGATTCTAACCACTGAGCCTAATTAGGTCTTAACTTGATCGATCACTTACATGACTCGATCTTGATCCAGACATAATCCTATTAGACTGGTCAATTTATACACTGTTGATCCCATCTAACCAACTCTTGATTCGATTTGCTCAATCACTTAGACCTAATTAAGCTACCCAAGCCCGAACCCAATTTTATGAATATGTCTTAGATCTAAAATTCTTAATTTTAGATCTAATATATATTTCATAATCTTAATTCTTAATTAAGTTTAGGGTTCATAAACAAAATATGTAAATAAAATTCTAGGATTTTAGGATCTAGGGTTTTGCAGAAATTAAGTTTTTGATTTCTGATTAAGGACGAACGTGCAGCACCCCTACACATCATAAGAATACTCCATCGAATGGAAAGAGAGGGCATTTAAACCCCACTATGTTCTTATGACCGGACGACCAAGGAGAATGCCTTAAGCCAAAATATAAATCTACAAAACTAGTTAGATCTGCATCATATATCTCATATATAAAATTGATCTAACTTTATACATATTTTGCATACATCTTATATATCATATCATGCATATTTTAAGATCTAAATTATCTCATAATTATCTAAAAAATTAGATTTAAATTGATCGCATGAAAATAAATTCTAATCTAGATAATTATGTAGAACTATTCTACAACTAGTCTAATCATGCATTCATCATATCTCATATGATCCAAAAATTAAATAATTTTATTTACTATTTTTTAGATCTTATTATAATATTTATAACATCAAAAAATAGTAAATAAATAGATCTAAAATCATAACTTAAATAAATTAAATTATGAACATGCAAGACTATTATAGAACTATTCTATTTTACAACTAGTCATGCATCTTATAAAACTTAGATCTAAATTATTTAATTTTAATTTCTTTGATTTCAGATCTAATCATATCTCAAGTGACATCTAAAATTATCTAATTACTAGATCAAAAATAAATTAAAATTAGATCTAAATAATTTATTAGAATCTGGCTCTGATACCAGTTGAAGGAAAAATTCTGTTTTCTGGGTCAGGTTCATTCAGATCTAATTGGATCAAAAGAGATATTTTAAAAAATTTTATTTTAAATCTAGATTAGATCTGAGATATTACAAATTTAATTTTATAGATCTAATAAAGTAAAATAAAATTAAATTAAATCTAATTCAATTTTATACCTTGTTGTTGGGTAATCGAATTACCTGATTACCTAAGATTCAGGATCTAGCCACGCAAGTGCCTAGACTCTATCGGTATCCACTTAGATTGGATCTGGAGATCTTCTCCTTCTTTATCACCTCATCAAATATCAGATCTAGATATGATTTGCAGGATCTTCAAAATTTCTTTCAAAAATCTACAGTAATCTCTGTAGTAGTGCTACCTTCTTCCTTTCTCGTCACCTTTCTCTTGCCTGGATCGCACCAAACTGGAGCCCAAATCCCCTTAGACATGGAGAGGAGAGAGCGGACCAAAAGATGGCATCAAGAAGGGAGACGAGCAGCCTTGGGCCATGGGCTAAGAGAGAACTCTATATAAGTTAGGCGCAAACAGGGTTTATATAGACCCTGCTGTGCCATGCAGTACCACATCATCCCGACCAATCATGTTGCTTCATGCAATCAGATCTAAATCTGATTGGTGGGATGACATCACCAAATCCAATCAGATGAGAGCCCCCTCAAATCATCCTTAGATGGCGCCTAAGACTGGTCAAAGTCAATTCCTAGGTGCCACCTAAGTAGAATCCAAGAAGCAACCTGGAGTCCCATCTGTATGGGACTCCAGGCATCCCTATCCATGGGTGCATGCCTCCCTAGTAATGCACCCCCCTCCTTTCCATTTTCTAGCAAGGGGACAAGCCCCTATCTACTCTCCTATAGGTGCATGACACTTGGGTAGATGTCTAAATATCAAAGATCAACGTTTGACCAAAGTCAAAGACAAGAATTAGCAGGTGATAGAAAATGGTAGGTATTGTTTCAAATTTATCTTACAAATTAAGACAACCCTTTTCTAACCTGAACAAGCTCTAGTCAGATCAAGTAAAGTTACCTGAGTGAGCATAAACATATTTGGCTCAGTCGAGACAATTTTTAATGATAGTAGAAGGAGAATGTTAGGCTCAATCGTGTGCTAGCATGATTTTCTTGAACCTAATTGAATCTAATTCAAATCAATTGAACTGGATTAGTCCAATTGATGATATCCAGATCCAAACCCTTGTTTGTGTGACATAGTTAGATTCAGTTCAGTATGGTAATGGGATATGTCGCGATCTCTATCATTGACATCATCGAAATATCTTTCGATGGATCAGAACTCTTCTGATTCAGACAACTAGAATGATCGATCATCTAAATCATTCTAATTACTCCCAAAATCCATCAGTGACATCTAGCAGTATATGATGGTAACCCATCAACACTAAAAATGAACCTCTCGGTGCAGCTACTTGTGTGATTAAGTTCTTCTACCTTGAGCCTCGATCAGATTACAGTTAAGGTGAACTCATCAAACCATAATTTCTATCATATGATTTATTCATTCGATTCAAGTCTGATGTGAAAATCTTAAAAGAAACTCTTTCTATTATTTTACTCTACCATGGCCATGGGCTTATGGACTTGATTCTCATGATCATCATAGGGCTGCTCCTCATCTACCGAGATAGATAGATTCCCTCTTGGTGCAATCCAATACCTACAACGAGCATGCTATAGCCAACATACACCTTAGGACTCTGAATGGCTAGGAGATCGAGTCATGGTGTAGTCAAACTATAACACCCTCAAGGTGAACTGCCGATGCACCTTAGGTCAAAGAACTAAATACGCCACTGCAGCTTCGAGTTAGTCATCGATGAGAAGATAGACTTCCTTATGACTGCTCGAGGTGGTCACGCTCAGTGCCCTCATTCTCTAATAAGTACCTATACTCTCGCTCTGATGTCTTCATACCGTAGACTCAAGACTCATCTAGTATAAAGAAATGATTGCACACCAATATTCTGGATCAATTACTATCCTCATAATGATCTTATCGTCAGAAGCATTTTATGAGTTAATAATGAAAATTCTTGTCCTAAATTTTTAACTCTTGAAAATAAGAATTATCATTACTATTAACTCATTTGATGTATCACAGACACTAAATACACATTTGTGATAGAAAAAACCCATTTTATTATTTATAGTCAAAATTATAATTTTGCCCCTAGAAGTGTATTACAAGTGTCAGTCAATTCTAGCTTCTAAGGCATACATATCTAATAATGGCTGTTCCATATAGATATCTTTCTTAGGCTATCCATTTAAGAATGCCATTTTTACATCCATTTGCCATATTTCATAATCAAAATAAGCTATAACAGCAAGCAATGTGCGGATGGATTTTAGCATGGCTACTGATGAAAAGGTATCCTAATAGTCAATGCCTTCACGCTAACTATAACCTTTTGCCACTAATTTGGCTTTGAATGTCTCCACATTCCCATCTGCATCAATCTTTCTCTTGTAGATCCATTTACACCTAATAGGTACTATACCTTCTGGTGGATCTACCAAGGTCCAAACTTGGTTTGAGTGCATTGAGTTAATTTTTGACTTCATTGCCTCTAACCACTTCTCGGAGTCGATATCTGATATCGCCTCGTCATAGATTTTAGGATCACTGTGAACCCCATTAGCTACGAGGAACATTTCCTCTAACTCCTCTAAAATAGTACCTAAGTACCTCTCAGCGGGATGGAAAATTCTTTTCGATCTACAAGATGGAGGAGGTAGTGATTGTATTAGCTCAACCTGATTTGGTTCCACGGGGTCCTTAGCTCGTTGCTCTTATGAGACTTTCTCCTCGAGCTTGATCTACTTTCCAATGCTGCTATCTTGAATAAACTATTTTTTAAGAAAGATGGCATGCTGACTTACAATGACATTGTGGTCTTCTAGAATGTAGAAATAATATCCTAATGACTCTTTAGGTTATCCTATAAATCAAGCTCTAAAAGACCTATAGTCTAACTTGTCCGCTTGTTATCTTTTGACATGAGTCGGACAATCCCAAATTTTGAGATGACTCAGACTTGGTTTCTTACCATGCCATATCTCATACGGTGTGGTAGGAACGGTTTTAGAGGAAACCCTATTCAGTAAATATATTACAGTTAATAGACTATGTTCCCAAAGAAAATCAGAAAGATCTGTGAAGCTCATTATGAATCGGACCATATCTAATAGGATCTGATTCCTCCATTCTGAAATCCCATTGAGTTGAGGTGTTCCAGGTGGAGTGCATTAAGAGACTATGCCATTTTGCTTGAGATAGTCCAGGAATTCCTGACTAAGGTATTCACCTCCTCAATTTGATCGAAGAACTTTAATGGATTTTCTAGTTTGCTTTTCGACTTCATGTTTGAATTTCTTGAACTTTTCAAAAGCTTCAGACTTATATCTCATAAGATACACGTACCCATATCGAGATAAATCATCGATAAAGGTTATGAAGTAGATAAAATTGCCTCTAGCCAGCACATCAAATAGGCCGCACACATCAGTATGTACTAGGTCAAGTAGATCCGTGGCCCTTTTTCTATGTTCTACAAAAGGAAGCTTAGTCATTTTGCCATGAAGACATGATTCATAAATTGGATATGACTCGAAAGTCAACGGACTCAATAGTCCAATTTTCTCTAATTTGTTAATCCTATCTTCTGCTATATGACCTAGTCTTAGGTGTCATAGATACCTATCATTTGGACTATCCCTAGGTCATTTTGATCTTATGGCATTCACATTTTGCTCAATATTAAAGACAGATACATCAATATGTAACTGATAGAGACCGTTAATGAGGAAACCACTTGCAATTTTATTTCTTTCATAAAGAATATTACAATGGTCCTTAAGAAAACTAATTACATAGCCTTCTTATGCGAAACATGAAATAGAAATGAAATTCCTACTTGCGGCAGGCACATAATAACAATTCCTAAGTACTAAATCTAAGCCAGATGATAGTCGAAGAGGGTAGATTCTCATGACCATAGTAGTAACTCTTGCTCCATTTTCGATACATAGGATCGTCTCACAATCCCTCAGCCTCCTGCTATCCTCAAGATTCTACATAAAAGTGCACAAATAAGCACTAGAACCAGAGTCAAGCACCCTACTAGATGCAGAAGAAATCGTAAGGTTAGATTCAATAACGAGCATACCTCCAGAAAGATCTATCTCCTTCTTATTCTTTAGGATGGCCAAGTATGTAGGGTAGTTTTGCTTTCAGTGGCTGTCAATATTACAATGGAAACACTTTTCTTTGTCAACGGTCTTCTTCTTTAGCTCTGCCTTTTTTTTCTTTCTACCTTCCTCCTTCTGTCTTTTCATAGACTTTTTCTTCTTTTCAAAAGACTCTCTTAGAAAAAGTCCATTCCATAGCAAGTACTGAGCCTTTAGAACCTTTCATAGAAAGCTCAGTAGTAATCAGCATATTCATAAGCTCGGCCAGAGTATTCTGAAGTTTATGCATATGATAGTTCATGATGAACTATCCATATACTTCAGTCAAGGATTGCAAAATTATATCATTCTATAGATCCTGATCTGACTTCACTCCGAGCTTCTCAAGCTCTTTCAAGTCCTTGATCATCATTAGACAATGATCTTGGACTGACTGCCCATCATGCATGTTAGTCTCAAACAGTCGTTTAGTGACCTGATATTTGGTTGCACGACTTTGTTCACCAAACAACTCTTGCAGTGAGCAAACATTTGGCGGACAGTCTTGATATCTTCATATTGGTGCTGAAGCTCATCAAACATCGAGCCCAACATGTAGTATCTGATCTTGTTATCTTTATCCATCTATTGTTAAGAAACACTCTCTATTCAGTGGATGGACAGGCTAGTAAGGTGGAAGAATCTTGGTTCAATACATGAGTTAACTTCTCAAAATTTAAAATAATTTTAAAGTTTTGGAGCCAATCCTTGTAATTGGATTCAGTCAATCTATGGGTGTCCAGGATACGGGCTAGTGGGTTGGATGCAGATATTTTTTTTTTCTATAGAGAGTCAAAGTTTCTAGTTAGATTTTGTAATTAAGACTTGACCAATTCATTTAGGAGTTTGATTTTTAAACAAATTAGCTCCCACTATTTGCTCGGATCCCTACACTTTCTTTGTAGAGATGCAAAAATTTCTACGATTAATGATTTCTAGTGGGTGGTGCAGTCCCACCAACTGACTCATCATCTCACCTAACAATTATTGATGATGGGCTGGCCAATGGGTGAACAACTCTTGTCCAATGATTCTCTAATCATGGTGCATCCAGGCTTGGTCTCTAATTCATGATCTCACCATGCCCGAAATATTAATTCACTCCTTAGTTAAGTCAGACCCACCATTTGCATAGATTGGATTCCTAATTGGGTCTCTCACCGTATCCAAAATATTGAGCCTAAACCATCCTCCAGCTTGTAGCATCCAATGCCTAATAGACATGGTTGCATCTTTCTAATGTAACTGAACCACTGTGACCAGCCGAGAACAATCAATCCTAGGAAGGCCCCGCATATCTACAATGGTGGAAGACCTTAGACTTAATATTTTCTTAAAGAGATTTGATTTAGGTCTCCTTAAACTTAACTTGATATAGCCCTAACCATTATGACTAACCTAGTGGCATGGGTTAGCTCGAATTATTAGCCACCTTAGATCAGAACTGAGTCGACAAATATGGTCAGGTAAGTGAGACCGATGGAAGGGATATGCCATTAACTCGATAAGAATGCATTCGAGTAGAGTAGCTTCTAATTAAAAATCAGTCGGTTGTATCTGCCAAACTTACCTTAGACACCAAATTATTGAGCTAGAACCAATCAGATTAGCCTATAATCTAGACTTACCTTAGACACCAAATTGTTGAGCTAGAACCAATCAGATTAGCCTATAATCTAGACTCTAACCACTGAGCCTAATTAGGTCTTAACTTGATCGATCACTCATATGACTTGACCTTGACCCAGACTTAATCCTATTAGGCTGGTCAATTTAAGCACTCTTATCCCATCTAACCAACTTTTGATTCAGTTTGATCAACCGCTAGACCTAATTGAGCTACCCAAGTCCAAACCCAATTTTATGAATATATCTTAGATCTGAAAATTCTCAATTTTAAATCTAATATATTTTATAATCTTAATTCTTAATTAAGTTTAGGGTTCATAAACAAAACATGTAAATAAAATTATAGGATTTCAGGATCTAGGGTTTTATAGAAAATAAGTTTTTGATTTCTGATTAAGGACGAACGCGTAGCATCCCTACACATCATAAGAACACCCCATCGAATGGGAGGAGAGGGCATTTAAATCTTACTTCATTCTTATGATCGGACGGTCAAGGAGAACGCCTTAATCAGAAACATGATAAATCTACAAAACTAGTTAGATCTACATATATATCATATATATATAATTGATCTAATTTAAAAATATGTTTTGCATACATCTCATGTATCTTATCATGCACATTTTTAGATCTAAATTATCTCATAAATATCTAAAAAATAAAATTTAAATTTGATCATATCAAATTAAATTTATTCAAGATAATTTCATAGAACTATTCTACAACTAGTCTAAACATGCATCTATTATATCTCATATGAAAAATTAAATAAATTTATTTTCTATTTTTTAGATCTAATTATAATATTTATAATATTAAAAAATAATAAATAAATAGATCTAAAAATTATAATTAATTAAATTAAAATTATGATCATCCTAGACTACACATAGAATAATTCTATTCCTAGTCTAGTCATGCATCTCATACATCTTAGATCTAGATTATTTTAATTTTTTAATTTCTAATTTTAGATCTAATTATATCTAATGTGACATCTAAAATTATCTAATTATCAGATCAAAATTATATTAAAATTAGATCTAATTAATTATGGAACCTAGCTCTGATACCAGTTGAAGGAAAAAATCTTATTTTTTGGATCAGGTTCGTTCAGATCTAATTGGATCAAGAGAGATATTTCAAAAAATTTTTCTCTTAGATCTAAATCAAATCTAAGACTCTTCAGATCTAATCTTATTAATCTAATAAAATAAAATAAAAATAAATTAAATCTAATTTAATTATATCTATATTTTGGATAATCCAATTACCTTATGATGATTCTGATGTTTGCCTGAGATTCTGGATGTAGCCATGCAAGTGTCTGACCTCTACTGATATCCACTTGGGTAGGATCTAGATATCTTCTCCTTCTCAATCTATGCTCCAAAAATTAGATCTGAATTTGATCTTGAAGGTCTTCAAAATAGCTTTTGAAGATCAGCCATTATCTCTTGCAGCAGTGCTATCTTCTTCCTTTCCTGTCGCCTTTCTCTTGCTTGGATCGCACCAAACTCAAGCCCAAGGACTCTTGAATGTGGATAGGAGAGAGAGGACCTAAAGATGGCATGGAGATAGAGGAAAAAAAGCTTTGTGGAATGGGCAAAGGGTAGAAGCTCTCAATTCTAGGCGTAGATAGGATTTATATAGACCCTGCAGTGCCATGCAGTGCCACATCATCCCGACCAATCATGGCTCTTTATGTAATCAGATCTAAATCTGATTGATGGAATGACATCATCTGATCCAATTAAATTAGAGTCCCTCATAAAACTCCTTAGGTGGCGCCAAGACTAGTCAAACAGGACTTCTTGGCGCCACGTAATTTGAAACCTTAAAGCAACCTAGAGTCCCATCTGTATGGGACTCCAAGCATCATCATCATGGGGCACACGCCTCCCTAGGCATGCACCCCCTCCCTTTTTGCTTTTTAGTAGGGGGACAAAGCTCCATCTTCTCTCCTATGGGTGCATGACACATGGGTAGATGTCTAGGTGTCAAAGGTCAACATTTGACCAAAGTCCAAAGATAAGATTTAGTAGGTGATAAAAAATGGTAGGTGTTATCTCAAATTTATCTCATAAATTAAGATAATCTTTTTCTAAGCTGGACAAGCTCCAGTCAGACCAAGTAAAGATTTTTAAGTGAGTCCAAACACATTTGGCTCAGTCGAGATAAGTTTTAATGATTGTTGAAGGAGAACATTAGACTCAATCATGTGCTAGCACAATTTTTTTGAATGTAATTGAATTTTTCAAATCAATTGAATTGGGTTAGTCCATATGATGATATCCAAATTCAAACCCTTATTTATATGAACCAGTTAGGTTCAGTTTTGTATGGTAATGGGATACATCACGATCTCTATCATCGACATCATCAAAACACCTTTCGATGGATTAGTACTTTTTTTTATTCAGACAACTAGTATGATCGATTATCCAAATTATTTTAATTACTCTCAAAATCCACCAGTGACACCTAGCAGCATATGGTGGCAACCCATCAGGACTGAAGATGAACCTCTCAGTGTAGTTACCTATGTGATTAAGTTCCTCTATCTTGAGTCCCGATCGGATTAGGATTAAGCTGATCTCGTCAAACCCTAGTTTTCATCATATGAATTAATCATTCGATTCAAGTCTAATATGAAAATCCTAATAGAAACTCTTTCTATTATTTCACTCTGCCATGGTAATGGGCTTATGGACTTGATTCTCATGATCATCATAGGATTGCTTATCATCCACCGAGGTAGATAGATCCTCTATCGATGCAATCCAATTTCTACAATGAACATGTTATAGCCAACATACACCTCAAGATTTTGAAAGGCTAGAAGATCGAGTTATGGTGTAGTCAAACTATAACAACCTCAAGGTGAACTACTGATGCAGCCTATTTCGATTATGAAATATGGCAAATGGATGTGAAAACGGCATTCCTAAATGGATATCTTGAGGAAGATATCTATATGGAACAGCCGCTAGGTTTCACATCCAGTGATACTGATCACAAGGTTTGCAAGCTACAAAGGTCCATATATGGACTTAAGCAAGCATCTCGGAGCTGGAACACTCGTTTCAATGATGTGATCAAAAAGTTTGGTTTCATCAAAAATGAAGAGGAACCATGTGTTTTCAAAAGGGTCAGTGGGAGCGCTGTTGT
This sequence comes from Cocos nucifera, assembly GCA_006176705.1. Lineage (NCBI taxonomy): Eukaryota > Viridiplantae > Streptophyta > Magnoliopsida > Arecales > Arecaceae > Cocos > Cocos nucifera. The sequence goes on along the minus strand of QRFJ01006447.1, from coordinate 64,619 downwards.
CTTCCTCGTATTGTACGTGGATGACATCCTCCTTATTGGGAATGATATTCCCATGTTGACATCAGTCAAGATGTGGTTGTCCAAGGAATTCTCCATGAAAGACCTAGGTGAAGCATCCTTTATTCTAGGAATTAAGGTCTATAGAGATAGACCGAATAGGATGCTAGGACTTTCATAGAAGATGTACATAGAGGAAGTACTAAAGAGGTTTAGTATGGAAAACTCTAAGAGGGGATTAATACCCTTCAGACATGGTATTCATCTTTCCAAGAAGACGTGCCCCAGCACACCTGAGGAAATAGAACGCATGAGCAAGATCCCTTATGCTTCTGCAATAGGGAGCCTCATGTATGCCATGCTATGTACACGACCTGATATAGCCCATGCTGTGAGTGTCACAAGCAGATATCAGTCAAATCCAGGTGAAGAACACTGGACTTTTGTGAAATATATCCTTAAGTACTTGAGAAGAACTAAGGATATGATGTTGGTCTTTGGTAATGGAGAACTCCAAGTTCAAGGATACACAGACTCGGACTTCATGTCTGATATAGATGATCGAAAGTCGACATCTGAAAGTCTGTTTGTGTGCAATGGTGGAGCTGTCAGCTAGAAGAGTTCCAAGCAAACTGTGATAGCAGATTCCACCATGGAAGCAGAATATATAGCTGCATCAGAGGCTGCAAAGGAAGCATTCTGGTACAAGAAGTTTGCTGCAGAAATTGGAGTAATGCCATCAGATGCCATTCCTCTTTACTGCGACAACAATGGCGCCATAGCCCTTGCTAAGGAGCCGAGGTCTCACCAGAAGTCCAAGCACATTGAGCGGCGATATCATCTCATCCGCGATTACCTTGAGAAAGGTTACGTTAAGGTCAAGAGAGTCAACTCCGCAGATAATGTGGCAGATCCACTTACAAAGCCGTTAGGACAGCAGAAGATCGAAGCCCACCTTGAGAAGATGGGACTTAGACTTGTAGCCAATTGGCTTTAGGACAAGTGGGAGATTGTTAGATATATGTGCCCTAGAAGCCAGAATTGGCTGACACTTGTAATACACTTCTAGGGGCAAAATTGTAATTTTGACTATAATCAATAAAATGGGTTATTTTCTATCACACCTGTGTATTTAGTGTCTGTGATACATCCTTTGAGTTAATGGTAATGATAATTCATATTTTCAAGAGTTGAAAATTTAAGACATGAATAATCATTATTAACTCATAAACAGCTCCCGACCATAGGATCATCACGAGGATGGTGATTGATCCGGAAGGTTGGTGTACGATCGCTTCTCTTTAGTAGATGAGTCTTGAGTCTACGGTGTGGAGACACCGAAGCGAAAGTACAGGTACTCGTTAGAGAACGAGGGCACTGAGCGTGACCACCTCGAGTAGTCATTAGGAAGTCTACCTTCTCATCAATGACTGACTCGATGCTGCAGTAGTGTGTCTGGTTCTTTGACCTAAGATGCATCGGTAGTTCACCTTGAGGGTGTTATAGTTTGACTACACCATTACTCGGTCTCTTAGCCATATGGAACCCTGAGGTGTATGTTGGCTATAGCATGTTCATTGTAGGAACTGGATTGCATCAAGATGGGATCTATCTACCTCGGTGGTAGAGGAGCAGCCCTATGATAATCATGAGAATCAAGTCTTGAAGCCCATGGCCATGGCAGAGTGAAATAATAGAAAGAGTTTCTATTTAGGTTTTCACATTGGACTCGAATCGAATGATTATATCATATGACAGAGACTAGGGTTTGACGAGTTTACCTTAACCCTAATCTGATTGGGGCTCAAGATAGAAGAACTTAATCACGCAGGTAGCTGCACCAAGAGGTTCGCATTCAGCTCTGATGGGTTGCCACCATATACTGCTAGGTGTCACTGGTGGATTTTGGGAGCAATTAGAATGATTTAGATGATCGATCATTCTAGCTGTTCGAATCAGAAGAGTTCTGATCCATCGAAAGGAGTTTCGATGATGTCTATGATAGAGATCATGACATATCCCATTACCATACAGAACTGAACCTAACTGGGTCACACAAACAAGGGTTTGAATCTGGTGATCATCAATTGAACTGATCTAGTTCAGTTGATCTGAATGAGATTCAATTAGGTTCAAGGAAATCGTGCTAGCACTCGATTGAACCTAACGTTCTTCTTTTGCTATCATAAATAAGTTATCCTGACTGAGCCAAAGAAGTTTGTGCTTAATCAGAGGCCTTCATATGGTCTAACTGGAGGTTGTCAAAGTTAGAGAAGGTTGTCTTATTTTATAAGACATGACCTGCCATTTTTGGTCACCTGCCATTTTTGGTCCTTTGACTTTGGTCAAAAGTTGACCTTTGACTGGTCAAATGTTGACCATAGACACTTTGACTTTTGTCCATGTGTCACGCATCTATTGGAGAACTGGTGGGGGCCTGTCCCCCTGCCAGAACCTGGCAAGGAGGAGGGTGCATGCCACCCTAGGCGTGCGCCCAAGTTGGAGGCGCCTTGGAGTCCTTGTTGGACAAGGACTCCACCTCCCTTTTGGATTCCAATCAGAGTTCTACTAAGAATCCAGTTTGACTGGTCTTAGGCACCCTCTAAGGAGGAATCCAGGGGACTCTATTCCAACCAATCAGATTTAGATCTGATTTCACAAAGGGTTGTGATTGGTTGAGAATAAGAGGAGTTGGATCATGCTTAGTCTATAAAAGAGACCCTGCGCCCAACTCAGAATAAGAATGCAATTGAATAGAGATTTCCCATGCCCCAAGGCTGCCTCTCCCCTCTTCCTCCATGCATAAACTTCTCCTCCTCCTCTCCACGTCCAAAAAGAGTTTTGGATTTTGGTTGGTGCGTTCCAGATCAAAAGAAAGGCGATCAAAAGAAGAAGGCTGCACTGCTGCAAAGGACGACTGTTGATCTTCAAAAGGAGTTTTGAAGATCCTCCAGATCAGATCCAGATCTAATTTTTGGAGATGTGATAGAGAAGAAGAGGATCTCCAGATCCAACCCAAGTGGATATCGGTAGAGGCCAGGCGCTTGCGTGGCTAGATCCAGAACCTTCCGCTGCAATCAGGATCATCTACAGGGTAATAGGATTACCCAAATCAGGTAAATTAAATTTGATTTAATTTATCTTATTTTATTTTATTTATTAAAATAATAAGAATCAAATCTGAAACATATCAAGATCTGATTGGGATCAAGAAAAAATTTTTGAAATATATCTCTTGATCTAATCAGATCTGGACGAACCTGGACCAGGAAATCAGGATTTTCCTTCAAGTATATCTTGTATTTATAATTATTTATTATCTTTATTAAAATGTTAAATACAAGTGAAGTTTAATATAAATATTTGTTTAGGTTATAAATATTTTGACATTGTTGTCAGTGTATGATTATGTTTTGTTATGTTACAGAATATGGATATCCATCATCATCATAGTTGGACGTATAATAGACTTTTATCAGGTCGAAAAGGATATACTGAATTTTTTTTAAAAGGGGTGGAAGAATTTATTTCTTTTGCTTGCCAACAATCATGCTTTTTAAGTCATGAAAAAATTAGATGTCCTTATTCAAAGTGCAAAAATCAAAAGTACTTAAGTCCCGATGAAGTGAAGGTTAATCTTTATAAAAAAGGGTTTGTATCAAATTATTGGTATTGGACATCACATGGAGAGAGTGATCCTCGTGTGGGTGGGGTGTTTAATGCGCATTCAAGTACTTCTAATAGTGCACAATTGGGTAATGATGAACAAAATAGATATCGAGCCATGATTTTTGATACTGGTGGTCCAGAATTTGGGTTTCACTATGACCAAAATGCAGAAGAATCTCTAAATATAGATGCTCAAAACTTTTATGATATGTTATATGCAGTACAACAACCATTATGGCCGGGATGTAATGATCACTCTGAGTTATCTATTGCTGTTAGATTATTAAGCATAAAATCTAAGGAAAATATTACACAATGATCTTTTAATCAAATAATGGGACTTATGAAAGAGACACATCCTCCTAATAATGTAATACCTTAAGATTTTTTCCGAACGAAGAAATTAGTATCCAAACATGGCCTTACTGCTCAAAAAATTGACTATTGCAATAATGGTTGTATGTTGTATTATGGTGAGAATAACAAAGAAAAGGAATGCAAATTTTGTGGCGTAGCTCGTTATAAAACATAGAATATTGTTAATAGACAATAGAAAGAGATCCCAATGAAAAAAATGCATTATTTACCCCTCATTCCTAGGTTAAAAAGATTGTATACTACAATGAGTTCGGCTCCACACATGAGATGGCACTATGAGAATAGATGGGAGTCAGGGGTGTTGTGTCACCCATCAGATGGAGAAGCTTGGAAACACTTTGATCAAGCATATCTAGATTTTGCAGCTGAACCACAAAATGTCAGATTAGGCTTATGTGCTGATGGTCTTATGCCATATGGTCAATCAGCAGCACCATATTCTTGCTGGCCAGTAATTGTTACGCCTTACAATCTTCCTTCAGAACTATGCATGACTACTTATATGTTCTTGGTTTTGATTATTCCTGGTCCACATAATCCAAAAAGTAAGATAGATGTGTATTTACAGCCTTTGATAAATGAGTTGAAAATATTGTGGAAAGAAGCTATCCTAACATATGATATTTCAAGAAAACAAAATTTTATGATGAGGGCTACATTAATGTGGACCATCAATGACTTGCTTGCATATGACATGTTGTCAGGGAGGAGTACAGTAGGAAAATTGGCATGTCCATATTGTATGGAACGATCGAAGGCATTCACTTTGAAATATGGTGGTAAAAATTCTTGGTTTGATTGTCATCACCAATTTTTGCCTATGGATCATGTATTAAGAAGAAATAGGGATGCATTCTATAAAAATCAGATTGAAAAAGACCAACCTCCCAATAGGTTGATTGGGAATGACGTATGGGAAGCTGTTTCTTCTCTTCCAAAGATAACCAAAGAGGGTTCATGCAGATGTGATGGATATGGGGTTAGGCATAATTGGACAAAGCAACGCATATTTTGGGAGTTACCATATTGGAAAACTAATTTGATTAGACACAATTTAGATATGATGCACATAGAAAAAAATATTTTTGATAATGTGTTTAACACAGTCATGGATATTAAAGGTAAAACCAAAGACAATGTGAAAGCGAGAATGGATTTAAAGGAGTACTATAAGCGAAGAGATTTAGAGTTGCAAGAATTAGCTAATGGAAAAGTGATGAAACTGAAAGCAAAAAGAGTTAAAAATGCCTGATGGATATGCCTCCAATTTGTGCAAATGTGTAAATTTGAAAGAAGAAAAATTATTCGGAATGAAAAGTCATGATGGTCATGTGTTTATGGAGCGGTTGTTGCCAATTGCCTTTAGTGCACTACCAGATCAAGTATGAAAGCCTATAACTGAGTTAAGTAAATTTTTTAGGGATTTGTGCTCAACAGTGTTATGGGTGGATGAATTGTTACAGATGGAATAAAATATTATTGTCATACTATGCAAATTGGAGTGGATTTTTCCACCTAGATTCTTTGACTCAATTGAGCATTTATCTATTCATTTGCCATATGAAGCAAGAGTCGGTGGTCTCATTCAATATCGGTGGATATATCCTGTTAAGAGGTAAGTAATAATTATTTTAATTTAATAAAAGTAATATGGTGCTTTAATTATTATGTATTACTAGAATTATTGGGGACTTACCTATTCATTTAATTATTGTATGTTTCTTAATAAATTAAAATGGATGGTTAAAAACAAAGCTGGTGTAGAAGGATCAATATGCGAGGCATACTTGTGCCAAGAGACTTCTCATTTTTGTTCATATTACTTCGAACCTCATGTACAGTCAATAAGAAATAGAGTTGGACGAAATGATGATGAGGGTGAAGATAAGATAATCCCACCAATTATGTCAATTTTTAATAAACATTGCCGTCCGTCTGGAACATGTAATAGTTGATATCTGGATGATATTGAGGAAGAGGAGGAGAAAGGGCAGGAGGATACTGATTAGATTTATTTACATGTTTTTTTAGATTTCTGTTTAGTTTATGTTATGTTAAGGATTGTACATATATTTTGTGAATATATATGATATTTTAGCTTAGTTTAGTTTTTTGATATGCTTTTATGTGACGACAGAGTTCTTTATAATCTCTTATGACACTTATTATCTTACAAGCTCTACATATTATATTGGTATCACTTGTTTTTGATACAGGTAATAGTTTTAAGGTATATTAAATAAGTGATGCGTTTGGCATGAGATATACTAAACAAGTAATACGTTTGGCATGAGGTACGCTATGATCTCTTTTCTTATTCTCATATGATGTGTTAAATTTGATGGGTTTAATATTAGTTTTGGTTGCCATATTCTTTTGGTTGCCTTCTGATTTTCACTGATGATGATCCAAACTTAATGGATATTGAAGGGAATAGCTCTGCAGGTATTTTAAGGCATCTTCTTTTTATTTCCATATGATGTGCCAAACCTGATGGGTATCGATCGATTTTGCTAATCAGGCTTTTATGGTTACTTATTTTGCCATAATTATGATATATTTGGCATGAGGTATGATAAATAGGTGATACATTTGCCACAAGGTATGCTATGGTTTTTTTTTCTTATTCCCACATGATGTGTTAAATCTGATGGGTTCAATATCGATTTTGGTTACCGTATTCTTTTGGTTGCCTTCTTGTTTTTACTGATGATGATCCAAAATTAATGGATTTTAAAGAGAATGGCTCCACAGATATACTATGGCATCTTTTTTTTATTCCCATATGATGTGCTAAACCTGATGGGTGTCGATCGATTTTGCTAATCAAGCTTTTTATGGTTGCTTACTCATTTTGCCATGATTATGATACATTTGGTATGAGGTATGATAAACAAGCGATACATTTGCCATGAGGTATGCTATGGTTTCTTTTTCTTATTCCCACATGACGTGTTAAATTTGATGGGTTCAATATCAGTTTTGGTTGTCGTATTCTTTTGGTTGCCTTCTTATTTTCACTGATGATGATCTAAAATTAATGGATATTAAAGGGAATGGCTCCACTGATATACTATGGCATCTTTTTTTTATTTCCATATGATGTGCTAAACCTGATGGGTGTTGATCGATTTTGCTAATCAGGCTTTTTATGGTTACTTACTCATTTTGCCATGATTATGATACATTTGCCATGAGGTATGATAAACAAGTGATACATTTGCCACGAGGTATGCTATGGTTTCTTTTTCTTATTCCCACATGTTGTGTTAAATCTGATGGGTTCAATATTGATTTTGGTTGCCGTATTCTTTTGGTTACCTTCTTGTTTTCACTGATGATGATCCAAAATTAATAGATATTAAAGGGAATAGCTCCATAGATATACTATGGTATCTTTTTTTTATTTCCATATGATGTGCTAAACCTGATGGGTGTTGATCGATTTTGCTAATCAGGCTTTTTATGGTTGTTCACTCATTTTGCCAAGATTATGATACATTTGGCATGAGGTATGATAAACAAGTGATACATTTGCTATGAGGTATGCTATGATTTTTTTTTCTTATTTCCACATGATGTGTTAAATCTGATGGGTTCAATATCGATTTTGATTGTTGTATTCTTTTGGTTGCCCTCTTGTTTTCACTGATGACGATCCAAAATTATTGGATATTAAAGGGAATGGCTACGCAGATATACTATGGCATTTTTTTTTATTCCCATATGATGTACTAAACTCGATGGGTGTCGATCGATTTTGCTTGCTAAATTCTTATGCTTACATTTGCCATGAGGTATTCTATGGTTTCTTTTTCTTATGCTGTCGATCGATTTTGCTTGCTAAGTTCTTATGGTTACTTATTTACTTTGCCATTCTTATAATACATTTGGCATGAAGTATGTTAAACAATGGATACATTTGGCACGAAGTATATAATTATCTCTTTTTCTTATTCCTATATGATGTGTTAAACATGGTGGGTACCGATCGGTTTTGCTTGCTATTTTCTTTTGGTTGCCTTCTTATTTTTCCTGATGATGATCCAAACTTAATAAATATTCAAGGGAATAGCTCTGTGGATACACTATGACCTTTTTTTCTTATTCCAATATGATGTGTTAAACTTGATGGGGATTGATCAGGATTGCTTTTAGCTAACAACAAAGTTCTTTGTGATATATTTCGCACGAGATATACTAAACTAATAAATTATTTGGCAAAATATATGCTATATCATTTTTATTTTTTTATGATGGGTTAAAGTTAATAGTTGCATAATGCATTTTACTTGCTATATTCTTATGGTTACTCATTTATTTTTCTTGATTATGATCTAAACTTAATGAAAATTAAAGGGAATGGTTTTGCAAATTACTATAGTCTTTTTTTCTTACTGTTTTGGTATTTTATTTTTTAAGACGTTGCTTAATTTTGTATGGTGGATGCTTAATTGATGTTGCTTGGTTTCGTTATATTTTAACTTGAAATATATCATGCTGGATATGTATCAATGCAAAATCTTATGTTGTTGGAATTTATGCTATTGGAATTAATATTGTTGGGTATGTATTTTGCTTGCTATATTGTTTGGATTAGCAGATGCTCCTTTGTGAACTATTTTGTATCAAAAAAAAGATATATTTCTATGATTGCTTATTAATTTTCCTTGATAATGATTTAAATTTAGTGAAAATTGAAGAGAATGGTTTCACAAATTATTATAATTTTTTTGTTATTATTATGGTATTTTGTTCTTTATGACATGTTATTTAATTTTGTATGGTAGATGCTTAATTGATATTGCTTGGTTTTATTATGTTTTAACTTGAAATTCATCATTGAGTATGTATCTTAAAATCTGTGATATTGTATAAATTGACAGGTGCTCCTTTGTGAGCTATTTTATATTAAAAATTATGGTATTTTGTTGTTTAAGATATGTTATTTAATTTTGTATGGTGGATGCTTAATTGATATTTCTTGATTTCATTATGTTTTAACTTAAAATTCATCATTGGGTATGTATCTCAAAATCTGCAATATTGTTTAAATTGATAGGTGCTCCTTTGTGAGCTATTTTGTAATTGACAGGTGCTCCTTTGTGAGATATTTTGTATCAGGAATTATGGTATTTTATTGTTTAAGACATATTATTTAATTTTGTATGGTGGATGCTTAATTGATATTGCACGGTTTTGTTATATTTTAACTTAAAATTTGTCATTGGGTATGTATCTCAAAATCTATGATATTGTTTAAATTGATAGGTGCTCCTTATTTTGTAATTGACAGATGCTCTTTGTGAGCTATTTTCTATCAAGAAAATTTTTTTTAATTTTTTATATATAAATTTAGCGATCGATTTTGTGATCGATGTTTTTTAAAAAGTATTTTTTTAAAAAAATTATGACCAAATTTTTGATCAATTAATATTTAAATTTTTAGCTTAAAATTTTCTAAATTAATTTAATGATCGATCTTGTGATTGATTTGTTTTAAAAATTATTTTTTCAAAAAATTTATGACCAAATTTTTTATCGATAGTTCTTTAAATTTTTAGTTTGATATTTTGAAAATAAATTTAGCAATTGATTTATTTTAAAAAATTATTTTTCAAAAAATTTGTGATCAAATTTATGATCAATTATTATTTAAATATTTAGTTTAATATTTTTTACATTAATTTAGCAATCAATTTTGTGATTAAATTTTTAAAAAGAAATAATTTCAAAAAAATTGTGGTCGAATTTCTCAATGATTGGTACTTAAATTTTTAGTTTAAAATTTTTTAAATTAATTTAGCTATCAATTTTATGATTGATTTGTTTTAAAAAATATTTTTTAAAAAACTTACGACTAAATTTTTGATTGATAATTATTTAAATTTTTAGTTTATTATATTTTAAAATTAATTTAGCAATCAATTTTACAATCAATTCTTTTAAAAAAATATTTTTTAAAAAAATTTTGAACAAATTTTTGATCGATTATTATTTAAATTTTTGATTTAATATTTTTTATATTAATTTAGTGATTGATTTTATGATTGATTTTTTAAAAAAAATATTTTTTAAAAAAATTATGATGGAATTTTTGATCGATTCATATTTAAATTTTTTAAATTAATTTAGTGATTGATTTATTTTAAAAAATATTTTTTAAAAAATTAGTGATCAAATTTTTGATCAATTATTATTTAAATTTTTATTTATTATTTTTTAAATTAATTTAGCGATCGATTTTGTGATCAATTTTTTAAAAAAATAATTTTTAAAAGATTAGTGATCAAATTTTTGATTGATTATTATTTAAATTTTAGTTTATTATTTTTAAAATTAATTTAGCAATCAATTTTTTTTAGAAAAATATTTTTCAAAAAATTTATGATCGAATTTTTGTTAGATATAAAAATTTTAATAATTTAGTTTTCTTATAAATTTTAATAATTTTAATAAATTTTAGTCAATTTTTTGTCTGATATGAAAATTAAAAAAAATTATAAATTTTTTAATAAAATTTTCCTTTTATAAATTAGAAATTAATTTTTTATAAATAGATTGTTTATTTTTATAATTTTTTAGAAATTAAAAATCAATTTTTTGTTGGAAAATCGATCATAAGGTTCTAATGTTTTTTTAATTTTAGTAATTTAAGAATTTTTTTTGGTCGGTAAATCGATAGCTAGATTTTATGATCGAAAAAATTGATCGAAAAATATTTCCAATCAGCATTTTTGTGACCAGAAATTTTCGATCGCTAAATTATTAGCGATCAATTTTTAATTTTTAGCGATTGATTTTTCAATCGCTAAAACCCTATTTTCTTGTAGTATTGATTCTAGTGGAGAAACTATCTCTACTAATGCTATGGAAACTTGTCTATTGGGGCTGCCAACTGGAAGAATTCTAAAATTAGATAAATGTTATTATATGCCTAATGTTATAAGAAATATTGTATATGTACCTCTTTTGTTATAAGATGGATATCAAATAAAATTTATGAGTAATGGTTGCTCTATTTATCATTCTAATAAGTTCTTTGGAAATGTGCATTTTAACAATGGTCTTCTAATTTTATCACTTAATGAAAATATATTTTATATTGGTAAAAATATAAAAAAAAGAGAGAAGATATTAATATATCATATCTTTAGCATTGCCGCCTTGGTATACAAAGAGAAATTCTTTGAACCTTATGATTATGAATCGTATGGGACTTGTGAATCTTGCCTTATAGGAAAAATGACCAAGTCTTCTTTTTTTGTACATGGAGAAAGGGCAATTGAGTTATTGGCCTTAATACATTCACCAATGACAACTCAAGCTAAAGAAGAAAATTTTTATTTTATCATATTTACTAATGACTTATCAAGATATGGATATGTATATCTTATGAAACGCAAATCCGAGAATTTTGATAAGTTTAATGAATATCTGAAGATGATCGAAAATTAAACTAGAAGAAGTATTAAAGTTTTTCGACCTGATTGAGATGACGAATACTTATCCAGTGAGTTTTTTGATCATCTTATAGAAAAAAAAGTTTTCTCTGAATGGATACCTCCTTATACACCATAACTAAATATAGTAGCTCTTACAAAAATGGTACGATCCACGATGTGCTATGCTAATCTTCCAATATCTTTCTGGGGTTATGTCTTAGAAATTGTTGTTTATATTCTTAACAAAGTGCCTTCTAAGTTTGTTCCGAATTTTCCATATGAGATATGGAATAGAAAGAAGCCTAATCTTAAGAATCTTAAGGTATGGGATTGTCTTGCATATGTCAAGAATATTTTTAGACATAAGCTAAGTACAAGGTTAGATAAATATTTATTTGTAGGATATCCTAAGAAAACTAAAGGATATTATTTTTACTATCCTACTAAATAAAAGATAATTGTCAGTAAGCATGCCATTTTCTTGGAGAAGAAATTCATCCAAAAAGAAGATAGTAGAAGGAATATTGAACTTAAAAAAGTTCATGATCTATAAATTTCTCCAGAAATATCTAATGAAAGTCCTCAACCAGATGTACCCAAGGATGAGGTACACCCATAATATAAACCTCTAAGATATGGTTTCATTACAGGGAATGATAATGAAGCAAATATTATTCAAGATGATAATCCATTGACCTATTCGGAAGCCATCATAAATAAGAATTCTGACAGGTAGCTAGATGCAATGAAATCTAAAATGGACTTTATATATTCCAACCAAGTTTGGACCTTAGTTGATGCACCAGAGGATGTGAGCCCTATAGGATGCAAGTGGGTCTTCAAGAAGAAGATCGAAGCAAATGGTCAAATTAAAACCTACAAGGCTAGGTTGGTGGCAAAAGATTTCAGACCAAAATAAGAAATTGATTATGATGAAATCTTTTTACTAGTAGCTATACTAAGTTGTTAGATATATGTGCCCTAGAAGCCAGAATTGGCTGACACTTGTAATACACTTCTAGGGGCAAAATTATAATTTTGACTAATATCAATAAAATGGGTTATTTTCTATCACATATGTGTATTTAGTGTCTGTGATACATCTTTTGAGTTAATGGTAATGATAATTCATATTTTCAAGAGTTGAAAATTTAAGACATGAATAATCATTGTTAACTCATAAAATGCTTCCGACCATAGGATCATCACGAGGATGGTGATTGATCCGAAAGATTGGTGTACAATCGCTTCTCTTTAGTAGATGAGTCTTGAGTCTACGGTGTGGAGACACCAGAGTGAGAGTACAGGTACTCGTTAGAGAATGAGGGCACTGAGCGTGACCACCTCGAGTAGTCATTAGGGAGTCTACCTTCTCATCAATGACTGACTCGATGCTGCAGTAGTGTGTCTGGTTCTTTGATCTGAGGTGCATCGGCAGTTCACCTTGAGGGTGTTATAGTTTGACTACACCATTACTCGATCTCCTAGCCATATGGAACCCTGAGGTGTATGTTGGCTATAGCATGTTCATTGTAGGAACTGGATGGCATCAAGATGGAATCTATCTACCTCGATGGTAGAGGAGCAGCCCTATGATAATCATGAGAATCAAGTTCAGAAGTCCATGGCCATGGCAGAGTGAAATAATAGAAAGAGTTTCTATTTAGATTTTCACATCAGACTCGAATCGAATGATTACATCATATGATAGAGACTAGGGTTTGATGAGTTTACCTTAACCCTAATCTGATCGGGGCTCAAGATAGAAGAACTTAATCACACAGGTAGCTGCACCAAGAGGTTCACATTCAGCTCTGATGGGTTGCCACCATATACTACTAGGTGTCACTGGTGGATTTTGGGAGCAATTAGAATGATTTAGATGATCAATCATTCTAGCTATTCGAATTAGAAGAGTTCTGATCCATCGAAAGGAGTTTCGATGATGTCGATAATAGAGATCATGACATATTCCATTACCATATAGAACTGAACCTAACTAGGTTACACAAACAAGGGTTTGAATATGGTGATCATCAATTGAACTGATCCAGTTCAGTTGATCTGAATGAGATTCAATTAGGTTCAAGAAAATCGTCCTAGCACTCGATTGAACCTAACGTTCTTCTTTTGCTATCATAAATAAGTTGTCCTGCCTGAGCCAAAAAAGTTTGTGCTCAATTAGAGGCCTTCATATGGTCTGACTGGAGGTTGTCCAAGTCAGAAAAGGTTGTCTTATTTTGTAAGACATTACCTGCCATTTTTGGTCACCTACCATTTCTTGTTCTTTGACTTTGGTCAAAAGTCTACCTTTGACTGGTCAAATGTTTACCTTTGACTGGTCAAATGTTGACCATAGACACTTTGACTTTTGACCACATGTCATGCACCTATTTGAGAGCTGGTGGGGGCTTGTCCCCCTACCAGAACCTGGCAAGGAGGAGGGCGCATGCCACCCTAGGCATGTGCCCAAGTTGGAGGCTTCTAGGAGTCCCTGTTGGACAGGGACTCCATCTTCTTTTTGGATTCCAATTAGAGTTCTCCTAAGAACCAACTTTGACTGGTCTTAGGTGCCCTCTAAGGAGGAATCCATGGGACTCTATTTCCACCAATCAAATTTAGATCTGATTTCACAAAGGGTTGTGATTGGTTGGAAAAAGGAGTTGGATCACGCTTAGTCTATAAATAAGACCCTGCGCCCAACTCAAATTAAGTTTGAGAAATTCAAACCCCATGCCCCAAGGCTGTTCTCCCATCTTCCTCCATGCTAAACCACCTTCTCCCCTTCCTCTCCATGTCCAAAAGTAGTTTTGGATTTTTGGTTGGTGCGATCCAGATCAAAGAAAGGCGAGTGAAAGCTAGAAGGCTGCACTGCTGCATGGACGACTGCTGATCTTCAAAAGGAGTTTTGAAGATCCTCCAGATCAGATCCAGATCTGATTTTTGGAGACGTGATAGAAAAGAAGAGAATCTCTAGATCCAGCCCAAGTGGATACCGATAGAGGCTAGGCACTTGCATGGCTAGATCTAGAACCTTTCGCTACATATAGGATCATCAACCGGTAATAGGATTACCCATGTCAAGGTAAGTTGAATCTAATTTAATTTATCTAATTTTATTTTAATTTCTAAAATAATAATAATCAGATTTGAAACATATCAAGATCTGATTGGGATCAAGAGAAAAAATTTTTGAAATATATCTCTTGATCTGATCAGACCTGAACGAACCTGGACTGGGAAATCAGGATTTTCCTTCAAAAGTCTATATGGATTTTACTTGCTATAGCAGTATACTCTGATTATGAAATCTAACAAATGAATGTCAAGACTGCTTACCTTAGCAGTAATCTTGAGGAAGAGATCTATATGACTTAGCCAGAAGGATTCATCTCTAGTGGAAGGGAGAATGAAGTATGCAAGCTTAATAAATCCATTTATGGATTAAAGCAGGCTTCGTGGAGTAGTTGAAACATTTGATTTGACATGACAGTCAAAGAGTTTGACTTCATAAAAAATATGGATGAACTGTGTATATGTAAGAAGACTAATGGGAGTGCCATAGTCTTCTTAGTTTTATATATCGATAACATATTACTTATTGGGAATGATATCCCAATGCTCCCATTAGTTAAGACTGAAAGGAATATGCCCTCAAGCCAATCGAAATTTATATTTTGATGGGCTATTCTTTTATCTTTCAAACTTATGTAATGACATTTTCAAATAAATAAAGGCATTTATTTCATCATATGCTGCATTTTAATTATTTATTTAAGATTATGATGAACTCCATGTATTAGGGATATGATTTTAAAGTTATAATAAGATCATACCAGTGAGACCTAAACTCTTAAAATCCTAATTTAAATATTCATGGTCGATGGAACATTGAGTTGGGGATCAATATTTTTGGTAAGACTGGCACATCTTATGTATGCTTAATTAAAGGATGATTTATCTCACAATCACTTGTGTATGACACTAATATAAGAATGTGGGTGCTTATTAGAGAATGAGTTCATTGAATTGATCCCACTTGAGAACATTTAATGGAGTCTCATCTATATGTCAATAGATGATTCTTATAGGAGTTGTGCATGTAATCCTTTGAAATGAGACTACCATAGAACCTTGTATGCATGAATCCATATTTTGGTTTATACTCAATCATGACTTAGTCATGTACGGGGTGATCTGGATATGGTGGATTATATATGGAGGTTATGAGTAGGTCAATAAGGAATCGATCACTCCTAGTAAGAGGAGATCGCATCCTACTTGCTTTAATCGAATAATGATTCAGGAAGATTTTGATCAAAACATGATGAAAATTAGAAATGATTTCTAATATTTCAATAATCGAATCATCATCATATGATTGGAAGAAAAATAAAAATAAAAATGGATTTGATATGATTTCATATCCATAGTCATATTGGGGATGCAGGGTGATTGAAGGATCCTGTTGTAAGGTAACTTTCCACTGAAGGATATTTTTGCTTTTTTCATCAAAATTTCATATCTTCCAAGTAGACATGATACGTTGCCAGACATCAATCTTATCTTTTGGATTCGATCGAATTATAGAGTTTAATTTGATTGTTAATTATAAAGTATTCTAATTGATCAAATCGGGTTAGCAAGTTTTGACCTAAATCAGTTTGGTTGAGTTCTAACCAAATTAGATCGAATTACATCCAAATCCACTGCTAGCTAGATGTGGAATCCAATGGGTCACACATAAAAGGAATTGATCAAGGGTCTAATTAGATTAGATTATGTTTGCTTGCAGGTTGAATATGCTAGCACATATTGCCAACCCTAGCACCTAGATTCGAATCGGATTCAAATCGAGTTTTGATTTGGGCTAATTAAATCCAATTTGAGTCAAATCAAATTTGGGTAACTGATTGAGTTGACCTTTGGGTTGATGATCAAGGTCTAGGCATCATCTAATAGCAACCCACATGCTAGAGACTCTCTCTCTTGGCGCATGAGGTTTTGATTTATGTGCTTAGGACATGTGGTGCATGGAAGTATTTTTGATGCCATCTACCTTCATTTATTTCACATAAAATATGTTACATGAATTTTAGATGAAGAGAGGGCATAGAAGAGTCCTGCTAATGAATCTCTTCATTGGTTATCTGGTATTTGGATAAGTAAAGAGTCCTTGCCATCCCCTCCCTTGTAGGCGCCTCTTGAACCAAGTCAAACATCTTGAAGCTTTGACTTTTCCATGCCCAAGTTTCCCATGCCATCTACTGATTTGGTGCCATCCTTTTAGACCTTTGGATCAAGATTTCATGCTGATCAATGGTAGAAATTAATGGTGTCAATATGAAAGTGTCGTGACTCTTCGAAAGAAAGTTACGTAGAATTTTATGAAAAGTCTTTCTGCTTTAAGGCACCTCTTCATATTAATTCTTTGAATTTCATGTAGCATTTTCTTCTGATGGAGCATGATATTTTTGAATGGGCATGAGATGAGAATTAGGATTGGGTGTGAGAAATTTTTGGAGGCACTCCTACATACATTATAAATAAGGATGCACTCCGGGAGTCCAAGGATATTCAGAACTCTTCATTTTTTCTTACCACTCTCCCTAGTTGTCCAATTTCTTTCTTCCTTCCCTTGTTAAGACAAGTCTTAATTAAGGATAAAAGGTCTACTTTAGGATAGGCTTAGGAAGATTGTAAAGGAAGATAAGGAGAAAAGAAAGATAAGAAAGAGTAGGCCAGAAGGATGACAGCAAAGGCTAGGAAAGGTTATGCACAAATAATTAAAGATTTTATCATAAGAATTTTAATTAAAATAATCAGAGATACTGGTGTCTTGATTAAGTCCCCATGTGGACCAATGTTGCAGGGTGAACACGTGGGCACCTGGTGGAACCCCTGACAGACTGCTGCCGGCGACCAGGGTCAAGTTGGGGTTTAGCGATCAGAGGTATATTCCAATAACTTCAATTATGTTATAAATATATATTATATGATTTAAATTTTAATAAGGTGATCCTAGGTTTTGGATTTGATTTTATGATTTCATAATTTTATTTTGAAATCTATGCTTCCGCTTTGTATACCAAATCCTATAGTGGTATCAGAGCAAGCCTTATTAGATTAAATCATATGTTGTTATGTTTACGATTTAATGGCAAAAATTGTAAATATGATATGATCATATTTGAAATTTTAGCATATTATTAATGTGATGTGATCATGTTTAATTATTCATAATTAGATTATGATCTATATAATTCTATAAGGTTGCCCTGGCATAGTGGCAAATGTTCACTATGTGATGGTGGTACATGCTGATATGATTGGTATGATTGATATGCTTAATTCATGTATGTTATATATTTTGAATTAGAATGTGCATAGAGACCAATTAAAGTCCTCTATAAACTATATTAAATTATAGTGTAATTAATCAATAGTAGAATCAGTCTAAATGTCTAATTGATCAATCGATGTCTAGAAAAATGGTTCATGATTGGTAAAGAGAACGTGGTTTCTAATTGATTTCATTGTTTGACCTGGTCAATTCATTGGTGTGTAAGAAAAGCAACAGGCGACCCCCACCTCTCTCTCGCTTATCTGCCTGATTCGATTGATTTAATTCTAGATTGGATGCTTAGACATTCCTATTGGAATCTGGCTCTGATATGCGGTCGAGCCGGCTCCGATATGCGATCGAGTCTGCTCAAGATGAGATTGAGTCAGCTTGAGGTGAATTTGAGTCAGCTCTCTTAGGCAGACAGAAAGTGGTGCTTGGGCCAGATGCTATCGAGCCAGCTCGATTGTGGACTGAGTCGACTCGACGGATGGATTCTTTTGATTCACTACATTAAGGCCTTCCTTAATGCTAGATCATTATTATGTCATGAACCATATTAGGTTTGCTGTGCAACCACAAGATCGATTATAGGGATTGATGTAATATTGATCTAGTATATAATGATGCTTATGGCATTTTGGATATACTACTTTGTTATGTAACCATAAGGATAGTTATATTTCATTGTGATTATATAGAAATGAAGGGTCCTACTTAACTAAAAGATTATAATTTGTTGTGCTAACATAAGGCTATTAATGTTTTAGAGGCCAAGAATATATTGAGTATTGCATGAGATGCAGTTAGAAAAAGTTTCCTACTTTTGAATTTATAAAAAATTTGTTGTGCAACTGCAAGACCTTCTATAAGAAATTAAGATCTCAATCCCACTAAGAAAAATAATTAGGTTTTCTCGATTATCATATTTGAGGGTTATGATATTCGATAAAATAGTGAAAGACAATTAATTAAAATCCTAATTTAATTATGTATGTTATCATGAGTTGTTTGCTTATATAATGTTCTTTAATTATGTAGATTACATGGCTTCTTCACTTTCACTACATTCAATTTTGGATTCAAATAAGTTGACCAGTCCTAACTATATGGATTGGCTGAGAAACCTAAAAATAGTACTCAGTCAAGAAAAGCTCTCCTATATTCTTGATGCCCCAGATCTTTAGTGTTGTCCAACTATGCAACCCAAGAGGGGGGGTGAATTGGCTTTTTAAAATTTTAAAGCTAATTTAAAGATATCAAGATTGAATGATGATATGCAAGACATGTATGTGAAGTGATATAGATTAGAAAAAAATATAAAAGATTAGAGAGCAAGAGTTTAACAAACTAAGGAAAGAAAGATAGCAAGCATACCACAAACAAGCAAGATTTATAGTGGTTCGGTGCTTTCCTTACACCTATATCTACTCCCTAAGCTCCTACTTGGGAATTAAAATTCACTAACCTTATTCAAACTGAATACACCATTGGAAACCTCCAACCCTAGCTATCCCAAGCTAGAACACTTATTTTTTGAGTACAAGCCAATCCAATATAATCATATTCAAGGTTAGGATCAATCTTCCCAAGTTTTGGAATGCCCCAAAACTTGAATCAAAATAGTAAAGCAGAGTAAAAGATTTAATGACAACCGAATACAAGTTTAGCTCCCTTTGTAAGCAAATAAAACCTTAAGAACACTTTTCACAATAATGGAGGAAGCTTCTCTGATTTTCTTCAAGATTGTTGGAGATTTGAAAAAGCTCTTTAGAGGTAGGTGAACTTGAAACGAAGGCTTCTTTGCTTGAAGATGACTTTTGCTTAGGGCTGAAATTGAATTACACCAATCTCTTATATTTTTTCTTATTTAAAGCCTTTTAAATCTTCAATAGATGGAGAAGAGAATTCTGGGCAAGATTTGTAGCCATTGGAGACATTAAAAAAACTATTAAAATTTGCCAAAATAAGAAAAAAAAATCATTGCAGAAAAATATTCATTGTAGGGGTCGACTCATGGCACAGGGGTCGACTCATGGTCGACCTTTAAGACAAAATCTAGAAAAATAGTCATTCTATATTTTTAGCCTTTGGAATAGCAGAGGTTGACCATGGGGTCGACCCTTGGCACAGAGACAGCATGCCAAACAGCCCTTTTCAGTAAAAGACGACCTAGGGGTCAACCCTTTCGCTTCAAACTTGATTTTCTTCCAAAATAAGCATCCAAAAATTATGGAACTACCTCCAAAGGATTAGAAATCTTCTATACTTGCTCTTAAAGCTCTCAGATCAAAATTTGATAAAATTATGATTTTGTCTCTGAAATACAAAAAGTCTTTTTCCAAGCTAAATTCATTAGTAATCCCCTCAAATGCTTTGTAATCATCAAAATCAATTCTTGGAGCAACATTAAACCATTAGAGGAAGATGCTATAAAGGAAGAAAAATCCACATACAAGATGTGGTAAAATGATTCTTTTACTATCAAGTGCATCATACTTGTCTCCATGAGTAACGAGTTACAAAGGCAGCATGATGTCATGGACAATCAGTCCATATTGCTCAACCTAAAAGAGCTTTATGGAGAATAGAGTAGAACTGCTAGATATAAAATATCTAGCAGTTATTCCATAGCAAGATGGTAGAGGGTTCATCCATGCAAGACTATGTGTTGATGGTAATTGACCAATCACTCGATTAAGCCAATTAGGTTTTGTCATGGATGGAGAGTTGAGTTAGGATCTGATCCTGCAATCACTTTTAGAATTATTTTCTTAGTATATCGTGAACTATCACATGAACAAACTGAATACTTCCTTGCCTGAGCTATTAAATATGCTCAAAATAGCAGAGAGCTATATCAGGAAGGATAAGGCTCCTCTTCTTTTTGTTGATGAGATCTCCAAGAAGAAGGTAGGCAAAAAAAGTTCAAAGAGGAGGCTGAACCCAAAAGGTACCATAAATAAGAAGAAGAAGGAGGAGAAGGCCTCTAGACAGATGACCTATTTTTACTGTGGCAAAGTAGATCATTAGAAGAGAACTTGCAAGGCTTACCTTGTAACTATGAAGACTAGTGCAAATAATGCACCAAAAGATATGTATGAGATACATAATATATGGTCATTGAATTCTTCTATTTCAAACTCTTGGGTATTAGATACTGGCTATAATTTTTATATCTGCAAATCATTGTAGGGGATGCAAAAAATTAAAAGTTTGAAGAAAGGTGACTTTGAGCTTTACGGCGCTGGAGGAGAGTCCATCCAAGCGAAAGCTATAGGGATAAATATTTTGAAGTTGAAGGAAAAAAATCAGGTTTTCCTGCTGTAGGATGCATCTAATCGGATCAAATTTATAGTAGAATAATTTTAAATTTTTTTTATAATCCAATCAGATCTGAGAGTTTTCATATCTAATTAGATTGATCTAAAATTTAGAAGTAAAATAAAAATAAAAATAGTGATAACAGTTATCACCCGATCGGGTAAACTATTTATCCATTGCGATGATCTAATGACTGATCCGAGGTTCTGATTGAGCCGTGCATGTGCCTAACATCTACCGATATCCACTTGGGATAGATCTGAAAGTCTCCTCCTTTTGGATCTGATCTCCAAAGATTAGATCTGATGTCTTCCTATAAAGCCTTCAAAATGAACTCTAAAGGCTGCACGTTCGTCTCACGAACATCGTCGTCTCTCGCTAATCTTCATGCCAATGGGACTTGATCTTTACTCACAGATTTTGCCCAACTCTTGGGCATTGAGAAGAGGGAGAGGATCAGATAAGGAAGGCATGAAAATAGTGATTTTGGTAGGGCTTCATCATAGAGAATTTTTTATCCACAGCAGCTTGCGTAGGGCCCTATTTATAGACCAAACCAAGAGTCCCTTCGCATGTGATTTTGAATAGGTCAAAGCCAACAAACAGAAGGACTCTCCCATGATCTCCATGCCCCACACCCCTTTCTTTAGATTTTTGTCACACAAAAATAAAGGGATATGGCATGGAACAATTCGGGATAAGATTAAGTTGGCGCATAATGCTTATCTCCCAAGAGTTTGAACTATTCAAACTTTTGACCCATTCAAACTTGATTTGAATGGAACACCTCCACACATATCCATATGGGGCACACGGCCTAAGGGGGAGTGCACCACTTATTCCTCACATAAATCCCATATGGACGTGCAGCCTTAGATAAATTCTAGGGGGCGCACTCCATATCTCTTCTTTCCTACATACTGGGTCAACATTTGACCCTTGTCCTACTCCTATCTCATGGGATTTTGGACAAATATTTTTCAAGTCTCATCCAATGGAATTAAGTCAAGTCCTAACCAAGTTAGAATAAGCCTTGAGCAGGCCAAAACTCAGTCCAATTAGATAAAGAAAAATCCATCTAGAATTTTTGAGAGAGGCTTGTCAAAATTTCATCTCATGATTTTAGGATAAGTCCTAATCTAGTAAAGACAATCCTTGTCTTGTTCCCATCTTATAGGATTTAGGACAAGTCTTGATCAGGCCAGGACAAGATCCAGTCAGATCATGATAAATTTCAATAGAGTTTCTAGATAAGCCTTGTCCAAATAGTTCCACAAATTAGCAGGTCTTGTCCTGTTTCCATCCGATGGATTAGGACAAGCCTAGATCAGGTTAGAACAAGACTTTTTTTATCTGAACAAGTTCCAATCAGACTAGGACAAATCCATACAAGGCTTCTAGATGAGCCAAATCTAATTTGGCTTAGTCAAGATGACCCAGAAAGACTATAGAAGGAGAATGTTAGGTTCAATCATGTGCTAGCATAATTTTCTTGAACGTAATTGAATCTAATCCAAATCAATCAAACTGGGTTAGCTCAATTAATGATATCTAGATCCAAATCCTTGTTTGTGTGATCCAGTTAGATTCAGTTCTGTATGGTAATGGGACATATCATGATCTCTATCATCGACATCATCAAAACACCTTTCGATGGATCAGAACTCTTCCGATTCACCTAATTAGAATTATCGATCATCAAGATAATTCTAATTGATCCCAAAATCCACCAGTGACACCTAGCAGTATATGGTGGCAATCCATCAAAATTGAATAGCGAACCTCTCGATGTAGCTACCTGTGTGATTGGGTTCTTCTATCATGAGTTTCTATGGAATTAGGGTTAAGGTAAACTCGTCGAACCCAACATCCGTCATATGAATGAATCATTCGATTCGAATCCGATGTGAAATTCTAATAGAAACTTCTTTCTATTATTTCACACTACCATGGCCATGAGTTTTAGGATTCGATCTTATGATCATCATAGGACTACTCCTCCTCTACTGAGGTTGATAGATCCCATCTTGGTGCGATCCAATTCCTACAATAAACTTGCGATAGCCAACATACACCTCAGGATTTTGAATGGCTAGAAGATCGAGTTATGGTGTAGTCAAACTATAACACCCTCAAGGTGACCTATCAATGCACCTTAGGTCAAAGGACTAAACACGCTACGACATCGAGCTAGTCATCGACGAGAAGGTATGCTCCCTTATGATTGTTCGAGGTGATCACGCTCAGTGCCCTCGATCTCTAATGAGTATCTGTACTCTTATTTTGGTGTCTCTACATCATAGACTCAAGACTCATCTAAGCTAAGAAAGTGATCGTACATCAATCTTCTAGATCAATCACTATACTCTTGATGATCCTACGATCGGTAGCAATTTATGAGTTAATTAAGATAACTTATGCCTTAAATTCTTAACTCTTGAGAATATGTATTATCATGCCTATTAACTCAATGGATGTATCACAGATATTTTATACATAATGTGATAGAATAAATAATTTTTTAATTAATTTTAAGTCAAAATTATAAAAATATCCCTAGAAAGTATTTAACAAGTGTCAGTCAATCTGGCTCTTAGGGAACACATCTAACAAACTCCCATTTAATCTAAAGTCAATTGGCTACAAATCTAAGTCTCATCTTCTCAAGATGGGCTTCGATCTTCTACGGGCCTAAAGGCTTCATCATTGGATCAACCGCATGGTCTGGAGTCGACTCTCTTAACCTCAATGTGTTCCTTCTCGAGGTAATCACGGATGAGGTGGAACCATCTTCTTGGAACTCTTCCAACTTACAGTACTACTAGTGCACAGGAATAAACTTTCAAATGTCGACTTTCGATCATGTATTCAGATATAAAGTTTGAGTCTGCATACCCCTGGACCTAGAGTTTACCTTGTTGAACCTCTTCAGCACCTCCTCTATGTGAAAGACTCAGCATCTTCTTCAGTCTATCTCTATAAACCTTAAAAACAAAAATGAAGGATGCCTTACCTAGGTCTATCATAGAAAATTTCTTAGATAACCATACTTTGACCTATGTCAGCATGAAAATATCATTCCCAATCAGGAGGATGTCATTCATGTACAATATGAGGAAGGCAACCATGCTTCCACTGACTTGCTTGAACATACTTGATTTCTCCTTATTCTTGATGAAACTAAATAATTTGATTACATCAAACATTTCAACTTCGAGATGCTTGCTTAAGTCCATAGATGAACCTTTGCAGCTTGCAGACCTTTGTGATCACCATCACTAGATGTGAAAATAAACGACTGTTTTATATAAATATCTTTCTCAAGATATCCAATTATGAACTCTATTATCACATCCATCTACCATATTTCATAATTGACATATGCTACAATGGCAAGCAATGTGCGGATGGATGGCCACTGATGAGAAGATAACCTAATACGCTTTTGCCACTAGCCTAGCTTTGAATGTCTCTACATTTTCATCTGCATATATCTTTCTCTTGAAGATCCATTGATACCCAATAGGTACTATACCTTTAGGTGGATCTACCAAGATCTAGATTTAGTTCGACTGCATCAAGTCAATCTTTGACTTTATTACCTCATACCAATTCTCGGAGTCGATATCTGATATCGTCTCGTTATACATTCTGGGATCATTACATGAATCCATTTTCATGAGAAATATTTTCTCTACATCCTCTAAGATAGTACTTAAGTACCTTCAAGAGGATGAAAAATTCTATTTGACCTACGAGGTGGAGGAGGTAGTGAATTATGGATCGGCTCAGACTAACTAGGTTCCTTAGGTTCCTTAGCTCTTTGCTCTTTGAAGACTTTCTCCTCAAGCCTAATCTATCTTTCAATGTCACCATCTTGAACAAACTATTTTTTGAGAAAAATGGTATGTCAACCCACAATCATATTATAGTCTTCCAGAAGATAGAAGTAATATCCTAATAACTCTTTAGGATATCCAATAAATTGAGCTCTAAGGGACCTAGACTCTAACTTGTCTGCTGTCGGACAATCCCAATTCTGAGATGACCCAGACTTGGCTTTTTACCGTATCATATCTCATATAGTGTGGTAGGAACGGTTTTAGATGAAACCCTATTAAACTATGTCCCTAAAGAAACTCAGAAAGATCCGTGAGGCTCATCATGGATCGGATCATATCTAATAGTATCCATTTTCTCCATTCTGAAACTTCGTTAAGTTGAGGCATTCCAAGGAAAGTCCAATATGAGCTTATACCATTGTCCTTGAGATAGTCCAAAAATTTTTGATTAAGATATTCACCTCCTCGATCTGATCGAAGAACCTTAATGGACTTTTTGATTTGCTTTTCTACTTCGTATCTGAATTTCTTAAACTTTTCAATGGCTTCAGACTTGTGTCGTATCAAGTACACATATTCGTACCAAGATAGATTATCGGTAAAGATAATGAAGTAGAAATAATTATCTCTGACCGGCACATTGAATGGGCTGCACCCATCTATATGTACCAAGGCAAGTAGGTCTATGGCCCTTTTTCATGTCCTACAAAAGAAAACTTGGTCATTTTGCATTGAAGGCATGATTCACAAATCGGATATGACTCAAAAGTCAATGGACCTATTAGTCTAGATTTCTCCAATTTGTTAATCCCGTCTTTAGCTATATAATCTAGCCTAAGGTGCCACAGGTACCTTTCATTAACACTATCTCTAGATCATTTTGATCCTATGGCATTCCCATTTTGCTCGACAGACTCAATGACGAGCATTCCTTTAGAAGGTCCTTCTTCCTTCTTATTCTTCAGGTTGGCTAGGTATGTAGGGCAGTCCCGCTTTCAATGGCCATCAACGTTGTAGTGGAAATACTTTTCCATCTCCGTGGCCTTCTTCGACTTGCCCTTCTTTTCTCCTTCTATTTTCTACTTCTTTGCAGACTTGTTCTTCTTTCCAAAAGACTTTTTCTTGAAAGAAATCTGCTCCAAAATCAAAACTGAGTTCTTTGAACTCTTCAAATTTTGATCAATAGTAACCAGCATGTTTATTAATTTGGTCAAGGTGCACTGGAGCTTATTCATATGGAAGTTTATAATGAACTATCCATACAAATCAATCAAGGACTGCATGATCACATCAATCCACAGTTCCTTGTCCATCAAGACTCTAAGCTTCTCAAGCTCTTTAGGTCCTTGATCATTGCCAAGCAATAATCTTGAACCAACTATCCATCATGCATTTATGCCTTAAAAAATCTCTTCGAGATTAGATAACGCACCGCACGACTCTATTCACTAAATAACTCTTTCAGGTGTGCCAACATTTGGTGAGCAGTCCTGATGTCTTCATGTTGGTGTTACAATTCATCTAACATTAAGCCCAACATATGGCATCTTACTTTGTTATGATCATCAGACCACTTCTCATGAGATGTTCTCTGATTAGCAGTCAAATGGGTTGGTAAAGGGGAGGTCCTAGTCCAATACATAGGTCAACTTTTTCAAACCCAAAATATTTTTGAAGTTTTTTAGCCAATTCTTGTAAATTGGTCTGGTTAACTTGTGGGTATCTAGGATTCGATCTAGGGGTTTTGATGTAGATATTTTTCTATAGAGAATCAAAGTTTCTAGTTAGACTTGTAATTTGACTCAATCAATTTATTTAGGAATTTCATTTTTAAACAAATTAGGCTTCCACTATATTCTTGGATCCCTACACTCTCTTGGCAGAGATGCAAAAATCTCTGCAATCATTAATTTCTAGTAGGTGGTGCAATCCCACCAACTGGCTCACCATCTCACCTAATAGTTATTGGTGATAGATCAACTGATGAATGGACAACTCTTATCCAACGTTTCTCTAAATATATTGCACCCAAACCTGATCTCTAATTCACGAAGCTCATCGTGCTTGGAATATTGCTCAACTCCTTAGTTAAGTGAAATCCACCATTTGTACAAATTAGACTCCTGATTGGGTCCCTCACCATATCCAGAATATTGAGCCTAATCCATCCTCCAACCTATAGCATCCAATGCCTAATAGACATGGTTGCATTTTTTCGATGCAATTGAACCACTATATCCAACCGAGAACAACCAACCTCGGAAAGGGCCCGCACATCTACAATGATGGAAGACCTAGGACTTAATATTTTTTTAGAAAGATTTAATTTGATCTCTTAGACTCAATTAGTCATAACATTTATGACTAACCTAGTGGAATGGGTTAGCTCAAATCGTTAGCCACCTCAAACCAGAACTGGGTCGATTTAATCGGTCAGGTAAGTAAGATCAGTAGAAGAAATATGCCATTAACTCATCGTGAATGCATTCAGATCGAGAAGCATCCAATTAAAAACCACTGATCATATTTGTCATACTTATCTTAGACACCGACTTGTCTGACCAGAACTGATCGGGTTAGCTTACAATCTAGGCTTGAATCATGGAGCCAAATTAGGTCTTAACTCGATCGATCATATGTGACTATGAGTCAACCTTGACCCAGACTTAATCCTATTAGACTGGTCAAATTTAAGCACTCTTAATCCCATCTAACCAACTCTTGATTTGGTTTGATCAACCGCTAGACCTAATTGAGCTACTCACACCCAAACCCATGATTTATTAAGGTACCTTAGATCTGAAAATTTATAATTTTAGATCTAATTATTTTCATAAACTTAATTTTTAATTAAGTCCAAGGGTTCAATGTCAAAACATGTATAAAAAAATTCTAGGATTTCAGGATCTAGGATTTTACAGAAAAGTAAGTTTTCGATTTCTAATTAAGGGCAAACGCGCAGCACCCCTACATGCCATAAAAGCATCCCATCGAATGGAAAGAAAGGACCCATAAACTCTTCTTACTCTTATGACCAGATGGCCAAGGGGAATGTCTTAATCAAAAATATGAACTATACTACAAAACTATTAGATCTAAAGCATATAACTGTTACATGATTTAAGATCTAATTTATACATGTTTTGCATACATCTCATGTGTCAAATTTAATATTTAAATTTATGTTTCAAATCTGATTGCATCTGATGTAATATCTAAAAATAAAATTTTAAATGATTTCATCATAAAAAAATTTAATCTAGACTACTCATGGCATAGATTTATGGAACTAGTCTAAACATGCATTGCATATGTCATCCATATGAAATTTTTTAAATGCATCTCATACGTTCAGATCTAATTATATCATATGTAATATCTAAAATATAACTAATCTAATCACATAATCTTCAAAAAATTAAATGAACATTTCATTAAATTTTTTATCAAGACTATGAGATTAAACTAGAGATCTAGTCTAAACTTATGCTGCCTATATCACATATATCAAAATTTTAAATTAGACCTTATGTTTCAGATCTGATTAAATCTAATATAACATCTAAAATTTAACTGATCAAATTATAAAAAATTAAATCAGATCTAATCTAAAATATATTTGAAAACTTTCATGATATAGAACGACAGATCTAGACTAGAACATGCATTGTTTATGTCAAACATAGATATATAAAACATGTAATTTTTTATTTCAGATCTGATTACATCCTATGTAACATCTGAAAATCAAATAATCAGATCATTAAAAAATTTTTAGATCAATCTAAAGATAGATCTGGAAGCAGCAACCTAGATTTGATACCAATTGAAGAAAAAAATTAAGTTTTCCTGTCGTAGGATGCATCTAATCGGATTAGATTTATAGTGGAATAATTTTAAATTTTTTTTATGATTAGATTAGATTTGAGAGTTTTCAGATCTGATTAGATTAATCTAAAATTTAGAAGTAAAATAAAAATAAAAATAGTGATAACAGTTATCACCTGATCGAATGAATCGTTTATTTGTTGTGATGATCTGATGATTGATCCAAGGCTCTGATTGAGCCACACACGTGCCCAGCCTCTATCAGTATCCACTCGAGTCAAATCTAAAAGTCTCCTCCTTCTAGATCTGATCTCCAAAGATCAGATCTGATGTCTTCCCGTAGAGCCTTCAAAACAAACTCCAAAGGCTGCGCGTTCACCTCACGATCACCATCATCTCTCGCTGATCTTCATGCCAACGGGACTTGATCTTTACTCGCAGGTTTTGCCCAACACTTGGGCATTGCGAAGAGGGAGAGGATCAAATGAGGGAGGCATGGAGATGGTGATTTTGGTAGGGCTTCACCGTAGAGAATTTTCTATCTACAGTAGCTTGCACAGGGCCCTATTTATAGACCAAACCAAGAGTCCCTTTGCTTGTGACTTTGAACAGGTCAAAGCCAATAAGCAGGACTCTCCCATGATCTCCATGCCCCACACCCCTTTTTTTATATTTTTGTCACACAAAAATAAAGGGATATGGCATGGAACAATTCGGGATAAGATTAAGTTGGCACACAACTCATATCTCCCAAGAGTTTGAACTATTCAAACTTTTGATCCATTCAAACTTGATTTGAATGGAACACCTCCATACATATCCATATGGGGTGCATGGCCAAAAGGGGAGTGTGCCCCTTATTCCTCATGTAAATGTCATATGGACGTGCACCCTCAGATAAATTCTATGGGGTGCATGCCATATCTCTTCTTTCCTACATGCTGGGTCAACATTTGACCCTTGTCTTGTTCCCATCTCATGGGATTTTGGAAAAATATTTTTCAAGTCCCATCAAATGAAATTAGGTCAAGGTCCTAACCAAGTTAGAATAAGCCTTGATCAGGTCAGGACTCAATCCAGTCAGATCAAGAAAAATCCATCTAGAATTTTTGGGAGAGGCTTGTCCAAATTTCATCTCATGATTTTAGGACAAGCTCTAATCTAGCAAAAACAACCCTTGTCTTATTCCCATCTTATGGGATTTAGGACAAGTCTTGATCAGGTCAGGACAAGATCCAGTTAGATCATGACAAATTCCTATAGAGTTTCTGGGTAGGCTTTGTCCAAATAGTTTCACAAATTAGCAGGTCTTGTCCTATTTCTATTTGATGGATTAGGACAAGCCTAGATCAGATTAGGACAAGACTTTTCTGATCTAGACAAATTCCAGTCAAACCAGAACAAACCCATACAAGGCTTTTGGATGAGCCAAATCCAATTTGGCTCAGTCAAGATGACCCAGAAAGACTATAGAAGAAGAATGTTAGGTTCAATCGTTTGTTGGCATGATTTTCTTGAACCTAATTGGATCTAATCCAAATCAATCAAACTGGCTTAACTCAATTGATGACATCCAGATCCTAATCCTTGTTTGTATGATCCAATTAGGTTTAGTTCTATATGATAATAGGATATGTCATGATCTCTATCATCGACATCATCAAAATACCTTTTGATGAATCAGAACTCTTCCAATTCATCCAATTAGAATCATCGATCATAAAGATAATTCTAATTGATCCCAAAATCCATCAGTGATACCTAGCAGTATATAGTGGCAACCCATCAAAATCAAATAGCGAATCTCTCGATGCAACTATCTGTGTGATTGGGTTCTTCTATCATGAGCTCCGATGAGATTAGGGTTAAGGTAAACTTGTGAAATCCAATGCCCATCATATCAATGAATCATTCGATTCGAGTCTGATGTAAAATCTTAATAGAAACTTCTTTCTATTATTTCACACTACCATGGCCATGGATTTTAGGACTCGATCTTATGATCATCATAGGACTACTCTACTGAGGTTGATAGATCCCATCTTGGTGTGATCCAATTCCTACAATGAACATGCTATAGCCAATATATACCTCAGAATTTTGAATGGCTAGAAGATCGAGTTATGGTGTAGTCAAACTATAACACCCTCAAAATGAATTATCGATGCACCTCAGATCAAAGAACTAGACACACACTGCAGCATTGAGCTAGTCATCGATGAAATGGTAGGCTCCCTTATGACTGCTCGAGGTGGTCATGCTCAGTGCTCTTATTCTCTAACGAGTATTTATACTCTCACTTCAGTGTCTCCACACTATAGACTCAAGACTCATCTATTCTAAGAAAGCGATCGAACATCGATCTTCTGGATCAATCACCATCCTCATGATGATCCTATGATCAGGAGCAATTTATGAGTTAATTATGATAACTCATGCCTTAAATTCTCAACTCTTGAGAATATGTGTTATCATGCCTATTAACTTAATGGATGTATCATAGACACTTTGTATACAATATGAAAGAATAAATAACTTTTTAATTAATTTTAAGTTAAAGTTACAAAAATGCTCCTAGAAAGTATTTAATAATTATCAGCCAATCTGGCTTTTAGGGCATACATCTAATAGAAATTACCTTCTGGGAAGATCTTAGAGTTGACAAATTGTTATTATATGCCTAAGATCATTAGAATTATTGTATCTATACCCTTGTTACTAAAATAAGATTATAATCTTGATGTAACGAGCAATGGTTGCTTTATCAAATATTCTAATGAAATTATATACAATGGTATTTTTAACAATGGCTTATTGACTCTATATTTAGATAACAATATATTTCATATTAATAAAAATAAAAAATATAAGAGAGAACTTAAATAATACTTTATTTTGGCATTATCGGCTTGGTCATATTAGTGAGGCCAAGATTAATAAGTTATACAAAGAAAGATTTTTTGATCCTTATGATTATGAATCATTAGGAACTTATGAATTATGTCTCATGGGTAAAATGATCAAGACTCCATTTAGTGGATATGGAGAAAGAACAAATGAGTTATTAGGACTAGTACATACAGATGTATGTGGTCCTATAACAATTCAGGTCAGAGGAGGATACTCTTATTTTATAATATTTATTGATGATTTATCTAGGATTGGATATGTGTCTCTTATGAAATACAAATTTAAAGTTTTAGATAAATTCAAAGAGTATCAAAGTATGGTTGAGAAATAAATTGGAAAGAGTATAAAAATCCTTCAATCTAATTGAAGAGGAGAATACTTATCTAGTGAGTTTCTAGATTATTTTAAAGTAAAAAAGATTTTCTTTGAATGTACTCCTCCTTATACACCATAGTTAAATGGTGTAGTCAAAAGAAGAAATCATACTTTATTGGATATGGTACGATCCATGATGTGCTTCACAAAGTTACCTATTTCCTTCTAGGGTCATGTCTTAGAGATCGCAGTATACATCTTGAATAGAGTACCTTCTAAATCTATATTTAGCACTCCATATAAGATATGGAGAGATAAGAAATCTAATCTTAAGTATCTTAAGATATGGGGTTGTCCAGCATATGTTAAAAAAAATTTTGGACATAAGCTAGATGCTAGAGCAGATAAATGTCTATTTGTAGGATATCCTAGAGATAATATGGGATATCTATTCTGCCATCTTACTGAATAAAGAATATTTGTAAGTAGGCATGCCACTTTCATGGAGAAAAGTTCAACCTAGAAAGAGGTAGTGGGAGAAACATTAAACTTAGTGAAGTTCAAGAAAAATAAATAGATATTTCTCAACCAAATAAACACATAAATAAGGAAGAACCAGAATATACAACTCCAATTCGTAGGTCTGATAGAGTACGACATGTACCTACAAGGTACGGATTCATTATTAAGAATAATGAAGCCCAAGTCATTGAGAATGATGAGCCTCTGACCTATACGAAAGCTATCATGAGTAGAAACTCTAACAAATGACTAGTTGCCATGCAATCTGAAATGGACTTCATGTACACCAACAAAGTATGGGCTTTGGTGAATGCACAAGAGGGTGTGAACCCTATTTGGTGCAAATGGGTCTATAACAAAAAGATTGGAGTAGATGACCAAGTTGAAACCTATAAAGCCAGATTAGTAGCTAAGGCCTTTAGGCAAAAATAGGAGATTGATTATGATGAAATATTTTCACCTGTTGCCATGCTTAAATCTATTCGGATTATGCTTGTCATAGCAGCATACCATGATTATGAAATATAACAAATGGATGTGAAGACCACTTTCCTTAATGATTTCTTTGAGAAGGAGGTCTACATGTCATAGCCAGAGGGATTTATCTTAAATGAGAGATCAAATCAGGTATGCAAGCTTAAGAGATCCATTTATGAATTAAAGCAAGCTTCAAGGAGTTGGAACATCTGCTTTGATGTTATAGTCAGAGTTTGTCTTCATCAAGAATGTGGATGAACCATAGGTGTACAAGAAGACTAGTAGAAGTACCATAGTTTTCTTGGTTCTATATGTAGATGACATACTCCTCATTGGGAATGATATCCCAATGTTGCAATCGGTCAAGTTATAGCTATCAAATAAGATTTTCATGAAAGATTTGGGAGAAGCATCCTATATACTAGGTATAAAGATCAATAGAGATAGATCTAAGAGGACGCTAGGCTTGTCTCAATCTAGGTACATTGACTTAATATTGAAAAGGTTCAGTATGGATGGAAGTAAAAGATGTTACTTATCCATGAGTCAAGGCATACATCTCTCTAAGAAGATGTCTCCTAAGTCACCTGAAGAGAGAGATAGAATGAGTTCTATTCCTTATGCTTCGATTGTAGGATCAATAATGTATGCCATGTAATATACCAAGCCTGATGTTGCTTATGCTTTAGGCATAGCCAGTAGATTTTAGGCTGATCCAGGAGAGGATCATTGAAAAGCTATGAAAAATATTCTTAAGTACTTGAGAAGGACTAAGGATATTTTTTCTAGTATATGGTGGATTTGATCTCAAACTAGAAGGATATTCTGACTCTAGTTTTCAATCAGATCTAAATGATAGCAAGTTCACTTTAGGATATGTCTTTATTCTGAATGGTGGAGCAATGAGTTGGAAGAGTATCAAGCAACTGACTGTAGCTGACTCAACCACTGAGGTAAAGTACATGGCTACAAGTGAAGCCACCAAGAAAGCTATTTAGATGAAGAAGTTCATTACTGAATTGGATATTGTTCTCAAGATTGAGAATCCAATATTACTTTACTGTGATAATACTGGAGTAGTTGCTCAAGCAAAGAAATCGAGGTCTCATCATAAATCCAAGCACATTCTAAGACGCTTCCATCTCGTTCATGAAATAATTGAGACACAAGATGTTGTCATTGAATGAGTAGATACAAAGAATAATATAGTAGACCCGTTCATTAAGGCTCTACCATAGCAGCAGTTCAATCGCCACCTTGATTGTATGTGATTAAAATATAAGGACGATTGGCTTTAGTGCAAGTGAGAGATTGAAAGGAATATGCCCTCAAGCCGATCAAAATTTGTATTTTGATGGGCTATTCTTTTATCTTCCAAACTCATGTAATGATATTTTTAAATAAATAAAGATATTTATTTCATCATATGCTGTATTTTAATTATTTATTTAAGATTATGATGAATCCCATATATTAGGATTATGGTTTTAGGATTATGATGAGATCATACCAGTGAGATCTAAAATCTTAAAATCCTAATTTAAATATTTCTATTCAATGGAATATTGAGTTGGGGATCAATGTTTTCGGTAAGACTAGCACATCTTATGTATGCTTAATTAAAGGATGATTGATCTCACTATCACTTGTGTATGATACTAATACAAGAATGTGGGTGCTCATTAGAGAATGAGTTCACTGAATTGATCTAACTTAAGAACATCTAATGGATTCTTATCTACATGTCAATAGATGGTTCTCATAGTGGAAGTTATGCATGTAATCCTTTGACCTGAAACTACCATAGAACCTTGTATGCATGAATCCATGTTTTGGTTCATACTCAATCATGACTTAGTCATGTATGGGGTGATCTGGATATGGTGGATTACATATGGAGGTTATGAGTAGGTCAACAAGGAATTGATCACTCCTAGTAAGAGGAGATCGCATCCTATTTGCTTCAATCGAATGATGATTTAGGAAGACTTTGATTAAAGTATGATGAAAATTAGAAATGATTTCTAATGTTTCAATAATTGAATCATCATCATATGATTGGAAGAAAAATAAATATGAAAATGGATTTGACATGATTTCATATCCATTATGTATGCCATATTATGTACCAGGTTTGATGTGGCTTATACTTTAGTTATAGTCAGTAGATATCAGGCTAATTTACGTAATATAAGAAAATATTCTTAAGTATGTAGGAAGAACTAAAGATGTTTTTCTAATTTATAGAGGGTTAGAGTTGAAACTAGAAGGTTATATTGATTCTAGTTTTCACTTAGATCCAAATGATAGCAAGTTAATATTAGGATATGTGTTCATCCTAAAAGGAGGTGCAGTGAGTTGGAAAAATTCAAAATAGCATACTGTGGCTGACTTAACTACAGAGACAGAATATATTGTTGCTAGTAAATTTACCAAGAAAGCTATCTGGATGAAAAAATTCATCGATGATCTAGGAGTGGTTCCCAAGATAGAATGACCATTACCACTTTATTGTGACAATACTGGTGTGGTGATCTAAACTAAGGAACCAAGGTCTCATCATAGATCAAAGCACATCCTTAGATGGTTCCACCTCATTCAAAAAATTTTCAAGAGACAAGATATTATATTAGAATGAATAGATTCTAAGAACAATATAGCTGACCCATTCACTAAGGCATTACCACAGCAACTATTTGATCACCATCTCAATTATATGAGCTTGAGATATAAAGATGATTAGCTTTAGTACAAGTGGGTAATTGAAAGAATACGTACCTTATATGCCAATCACATGTATGATATGATGGGATTTTTCTGTATAATTTTTAACTCATGTAATGACATTTATTCTGATATCAATAAAGTGAGGCATTCTAATTCATCATTTTAGTTGCATCTTTTATGTTTAAAAATTTTGATAAACCCTAAAGATTAGGACAATGATTTTAGGGGACGTGAATGAGTTATGCTTGTGAGATCTAAAAATCCTAAAATTCTAATCTTAAATATTCCTAATCATAGGAACATTGAGTCGGAGATCAATATTCTGGATAGACTGGCACATCATATATATGCTTAATGGAGAGGGTGGCGGATCTCACAAGCTACTTGTGTGAGAACACTAATACAAGGCTGTAGGTGCTTTTCGAGGAATGAGTTCACTGAATTGACTCGCTAAAGAGAACATTTTATAGAACCTTACTTGTATGTCAAAAGATAGTTCTCTAAGTAGGAGTTGTGTAAGTAATCCTTAGACTTGAGATCACTATAGTATCTTATGCACATAAATCCATATTTGTAGTTCATACTCAATCATAATATTAAGTCATGAATAGGATGTTTTAGATATGGTCAAGTGTGTATGAAGATTGTGAGTAGGTCAACAAGGAATCAATCACTCATAGTAAGAGGAGATGATATCCTATGTATTCTCATCTATGGATAACTTAGTAAGACTTTGGCCAAAGCAGAATGAACATTAGATAGGGCTTCTAATCCTTCATTAGAATTATCACTGATTGATGGAAAATCAACATGAATATATATTGGAGTTTGACATTAATCCATACTCATAAACATATTCAGGATACATGATGATCGAAGGATTGAATTATATGAAAACTTGCCGCTAAAGAATATTTTTGATTTTTTCTACCAAATTTCACATCTTCTAAGTAGTCATGATATATTGTTAGACGTCAATCTTGACTTGTAGGTTTGATTGAATTAATAAAATTAATTTGATTCTCAATTAGATGGATCTTTTAATTAGTAAAATTGACGAAAAAATCTAGGATTTGCAAGTATCTATTTTGAATTTTTTTCAAAATATAAATAGTGGAAGCTATAGATTAATTATATTAATCTATAAAATAATGCATAAATTTCTAGATCTAGGATCTAATGACATGATTCATGTATGCATATAAATCTTGTTGGGAGTAAAATAGCTCCCACCAAAGTTTGGACGACCTCCAATACATGTATGCTGGATGACCTTTTCAATTGTGATTAGCAACCATCTTCCAATGACTGAAGAACTCATCAAAGACATGATGAATTTGATCCGACCAAACTTGAATAGTGAAGGAAGTTGTCGACTCACTCTAGTCCTGGTATTAGCAGAATCCCATCAAGTGTCAAATCTCAGTACAGTCCAATTTTTGTCTGTTGGGTCGGTCTTGAAAGTAGCTGAATTTCCTCCACTCTTGATAATGGCAGATCTAGTTAACCCATGTCATCATATCAATTGGATGAACTTGAGCGGTAAAAGGACCTCATCATCATTGCAAGCCTGATCTCTAATCTGGAATAAGCAAAAGTTACCCTGCTAACAGTGAACCCCAGTACTCTTTCAGCGAATAGCACACTGCCCCCTCTTTGATCTCTAGCTTGATTGTTCATACCTGCTCCCGACCGACCCTGAATATATCTAAACTCCACAAAGCTATTGAAGGCAACAATGGTAGGACCCACTGACTGCAGGTCCATCCTCTGCTACTTAGAAGCCAACTTTCAAGTTTGGCCAGTCTGATCCCGAGTTCTATATGAACAATCCATCCTGCAGCATAAAAGTCTCCGACCTCTCATTCGAACTCTAATAAATTAACTTCAATGGCCTATAAGTTGCGACAAATGATAGCCCACTCTCAGTAACAAACTCCATGTGGTCCAAACAGCCTAGTAATATTCTATTATGGCGATCACTTTCATTCTGTTATGAGCTCCATCTTTATAAGGGACTCTTAAGATATGTTTTCTTCTCTAAGCACTAAGCTCTTATCTCTACTTATATTCTCCTGAGTACTTCATTTTTGTTGGTCAAAAAACTAACTTGACCATCGGAGGATCCTACTAGAGCCATCCACATCTAGTTTGGATTTCATCTTGTAGGTCTCATCAATTGCCTCATCTTCTTTAGCTCCAGCGAACTCCAGTGTTAGTACCATTTTCTGCACCAATAGGATTGGCACTAGAGGAAAGAACCTGTTGAGTCCTTATTCTTGAAGGAGTACCTAGTTGAATTCATCCTCTTCCTCACTTTTACTTTATTTTCTTCTGATCTCTTCTTGTTCTAGCAAGTTGTCATCCAAGAAAGCTTCAACACGATGATCCACCATCTTTGCCACCATATCTCATCCAGATTAGCCAACTTCGACCTCATCGTTGGCACCTCAACCTTCACCGGCAGCTATGGTTGATCTAAAGCAGTTTAACTTGCTGGTGCAGCAAGTTAAGGGTCTCACTAAAGTGGTGCAGGCCATGCAGTGCCCCTAGCGGCAATTCAGCTAGAAAGATCCTCATCGAAATGCTGAGATCTGATGCAAAGAAGGCCCACTGGATGAGTCGATCGGTGACTTCTAGGAAGGGAAAGCAAAGAGCAGAGAGTGGAGAGCCCTTGTTCTAATCATAATTTTACTTTTGAAAGATCCCTACACCCCTCCAGCCACCCACACTTTGAGATCCATAATTGAGATGATATTCTTGATCAGAAGCTTCAAGAAATGAACTGGCATATCGAGAAACTCCACCACATTGCCCCTACTCGTCGTAATGATATCTACACTGATCTCCCATTCTCTGTCCATATCATGCAGGAACCTATCCCATCGAATTTTAAATTCTCCCAGTTTGAGAGTTATGATGGGACCATCGATCTAGTTGACCACCTCGAAGCCTTCAAAACTATGATGCTACTTCATGGTGCGCCTGATGCTATTCTATGCCAAGCTTTCTTCTCTACTTTGAAAGGAGCAGCAACAAATTGATACTCGAGCCTCAAACTAAGTACCATCTTCTTTTTTTGACCAACTGAGCTATCAATTTGTGACTCATTTCATCAGCAGTCGGTGCCGAGGTTCGGACTTCCTCGTCAATATTAAGCAGAATGAAGAAGAGTTCATTCGTGCTTATGTAAGCCATTTTACTACTGCTACTTTGGAGATCCAAAATTTAGACCAATCTATTGTCATGACCATACTAAAGGGCAAGCTCCAAAAGAATGATCTTCTCTTCTTTCTAGAGAAGAAGTATCCCGAAGACTTTATTGACATGCTGGCTCACCAACCATAATCCTACATTGATAGTTTTTTGGATTCACTAACAACCCCAATATTTTATGGACTTACCAATCAAAACTTATATAGTTCAATTTCAAACTTGAACGAATCTAATCCCCAAGTTTCTTTCCCCCAAAGAAACTTGCAAAAAAATAAAAATACAAAGTATTAATTTCAACATAAAAATGGAAACAAGAAGAAAACTCTTTTGAAGCTCGAAGAAGTGGCTAAATATATGTTCTTTTAAAGCTTTACTTCTTTTTAAATGATGCTAAGAGGTTGCTTAAGATATTGTGAAAGATAACTCTTGAATACCTAAAATCAAAACTTGGTTTCTCTCTTTTTCTTCTCCTTTTGATGTACAATGAAAAATTATTAAATCCAAAAGGATTTTACTTTAAAATCCCTTAATTACTTGTCTTAAATATTTTTCTTACTCTTTTTATACTTGAAAGTTGCTCAAGAATTAGTTTTGGCCATTAGATAGCTTGGACTAGCTATTGGAGTGGAGAAATACCCATTTGGAAAGTATGAAAAACTAACCGTTATTGTCTATCCCGTGCTTGGGATCAATACCATTTTTCTTGGGGTCGACATTTTTTGCTCTGAAGTCAATACTTTTTGCTCTAGGATTGATACTTCCAGGGATCTAAAAAATTTTTGCTTTCTATCTTCCGTTCTATATAATAGAGATCGATCCAGGGGTCATTCTCTAGCATAGGAGTCAATCCAGAGGTTGTCCCTTCTGCATGCCAGCGCGTGTCAACAAGCTGAAATCGATACCTTTGCTCCTGGGGTCAACACCTAGCCTCCTTGAACTTTGAAATCTTTATCTTTTTACTTCATTTCAGGGCAGGGGTCAATCCTTTTAGCTTTAGGGTCGATACTACCAAGTGTAAAACCCTTTTTGAAATCATTGACTTGATAATTTTTGTGTAAATCTATTCTTAAATTAATTCTTCAATTTGAACATTTGGAAAGACCTACATCCACTCTTGAAATGCATGGTTAGATGCATAAATGCTCAAAGTTTGGTGATCATCAAAATCAATCTGAAGGTCAATAATCTCTTCTTTTTTTATGATGGCAAAACTTTGAGTATATATATAAAATATAAAATTAATATATTTTAATAAATTAGCTAGTATAAGTTACAAAGTGATAATATACACAAATATAAATGCATATTTTATGGAAGACTCCATATAATTTATATACTCATATTGAGATGATTTTTTAATTCTAATTAATGAGTATTAATGTGTTTTCAAGCATTAATTTGATGAGTATTTTAAGAATTAATTCATTGTGCATATGCCCAACATTTTTTTGAATTAATTTTACATATACTCAACAATCCTCTCCCCCTTTTTGACGATATCAAAAAGCTTGAGGAAAGGGTCAAGATCATCAAAATCATTAAAATCATCAAAATGAATGGTAGAGCATCTTGAATTCAAAATTCATCAAAAACATTTGAATTGGCTTGAATTTAGAAGTAAAAAAAAATTCTCCTCTTTTGAATGAATTTAATTCTATAATTCAGATTTTCAATCTAAAACAATAATCACTTTGAACTTGTAAAGAAAGTTTGACTTTCCAAATGATTTAAGCAGTGAAGACAAGCATATCATTTATCTCAAAAGTTGTTCTTTCCTTTTCTTAATAGAAATCCATCAATTTAATTCAGAAAAGGTATGTATCATGAATGTATCAAGTAAAACAAAAAATATATATCATATCTATTAATCAAAGAAGTTTCAAAAAATTCTGCAAATCAAGTTTATTTTTCAATGTTTCCACATGATTGAACTCAATATCATTTTCAGATTTATAAATGAGTTTTAAGCTTGAAAGTATGTATCAAAATCAAATTATTTGGCGTGTGAAAAATATTTCAACTTCAAGTTAATTCTAATTAATTTTGAAAGTGATTTGACAATCTAATCAAGTAGATCAAATGGAGTAAGTACATGAGAATCAAGTTTTCAAGAGAATTCGAAATAAAAAGTTGTGATCAAATTGAATTTCCTTAACACAAATCAATTTGAACTTTGAAGATAAAACAAGATTTGGCACGTAGAAAGAAAACTTAGTACCATATTCAAATTTCTAATTGAGTTTGAAAAATGGAAAAATCATTCCATAAAATAAGATGTTTCAATTCAGTTCCAATTGATTGTTGAAAATAATAAAGCAATCTAGTCAATTAAGTCAAATGTGCATGGAGATTAACCCTTAGATAACTTTGGGTGAAAATTAA
This sequence comes from Cocos nucifera, assembly GCA_006176705.1. Lineage (NCBI taxonomy): Eukaryota > Viridiplantae > Streptophyta > Magnoliopsida > Arecales > Arecaceae > Cocos > Cocos nucifera. The sequence goes on along the minus strand of QRFJ01006447.1, from coordinate 23,244 downwards.
GACTCAATCAAAGAAATTAAAATCAAGTTCAAATCAAACCATAAAAAGCATCTCTCATGATGAATCAAAATATGATGGAAAAATTCATGAATTGTTTCTTTTAGAAATTAATAATGACTTTCTTTAAGTCTCAAAATCATTTCTCCCCTATTTTTGAGAAAACAATAATTCATTTTCTTTGATTAATGTTGGTTCTTTTTATGTTAGATATTTTTACTTTCCAACTTTTTTTCCTCTCTTTATTAAAAGCTGAGCACTTTTAATTTCAAATTATCAAATTGAAATATTTATATTCAATCAAATTGTAATTCTTTAGAATTTACTCTTCCTTTCTTAAAATAAAAATTGCATACTTGAATTTATACAATTTTTTATACTCCCCCCTAAGATTCAACTTTTTAAAATTAAAAGTTTTAACTGATCATTTCTTTCTTTTAGTAATTTCTCCCTCTTACTTCTGTAGGGAAAGCCAAATTCAAGGATAAGAAAAGGTAACTTTCAATTGAGTGATCTGGACATCAATCAAATTTAATTGAGGCATTTTGACACGTATTTTCAAAATAAAGTATCCTTTTTCGTTAACTTCAAAAGATGTTTACATTTGATGTCTACAAGCAAGATAATCGCCAAAATAGTCAAAAATGCAAGGCACCTATGTCTAACAAAATGGTAGATTGCTAGAAAGCTCTAAGGCTACAAAAGAAAAGTCCTAGTATCTAAAAACTAGGATCGGGCTAAGAAGATGAATGTGGCCCAACATCTATAGATGGCTGGCCTAGAATGATTGCCCATGTAGTAGAAATCTCCTGTACCAATCATGCAGCCTCCTGTCTCATGTCCTAAATAATCTGATTACTCTCCTGTCTCATCTAAGCTGCCTCCTCTCGAAGTAGTAAGATGGCCTCTAAAGTGAGTTGCTAAATTTCTAAGCTGACTATTAAAATGATCCTCGAGGAGACCCTCTCAACCACTAAATCCTCATTTAGTCTGAAATATGATCTATCTAAGCTCTCTAGATGATCAATTGATGCCTCTATGTCTCACAAACCTTCTCTATTGATGCTATTGATTCTCTTGGCTCCTCCAACTGAATGTCTGGTATTGCTACTATAGGTGGAGCCTCAACTGAATCATCTGCCTAAATTTGTACTCCTATCTAGATCCAATAAATATCCTATCTCTCAAAACCCATATAGCATAGAGAGTGATCATTGTAGGTGTCAGTATGCATAAGGGATTGGATGGTCTCTCCATCAAAGTCTATCCCAAGCTCCTGAAATACCAGAGTTGCCATCCCATAGAATAGTGAAGTCCTCAATCTTCCTGCTATGTCCTCCATAAATCTAATCATAAGAGCCAGAAGGTTTAGGGGGATCTCATGAATAACATGAAACATGAATGAGATATCTCTGGCTGCCATAAAATCAAAATATCTAGCCTTGGGGAAGAAAATCTAACTAGTAATGTGGTATAGGAGGTGCATATTTGTACTTAAACAGTTTGCACTTACCTCCTCTATGTCACTAATATCCTCTTTCTCCAAAATGTGCTTGAGCTCTTCTGATTTTTTTTCTAATTTATTTGTTAGACTCCCTTCAGCTCTCATTCTTAAAATTCTTTTTAGTTTTCTAGAATCAAACACAATAAGCACACTTTTGACTTCAAATTCTATAATTCTACTTCTACTTTTTAAATTTAAATAAAACTCTCTAACTAAGTTGGGGTAGGCAAAAACATTCAATGAATAAAAGAATTTTCAGCCTAAGTTTCTGATCTTCCTCCCAAAATCAAATCCATTAGTCTCCAAAAATTGAAAGTCAACATTTCTACTTGTGGAGACTATGCAGGAAACAACCGTTGATTAGGAAGGAGTGGCCTGTGACGATGAAGGAGCTGCCAGAGGTAGAGAATGAGCTGCTAGTGGCGAAGATAGAGCTACTGGCGAAGGAGTGGTTTTTTGCTCTGCATGGTGCATGGAGCACCATTCATGGATAGGAGAAGGTGAGGAAGATGAGTTAAGGGTCGGAGGTGCCACGCGAGCGTATTTCTCCCATTGAGCAATCCACTTTACACAAGGTATTGACATCCAAATCAAGGAAAATGGGAAGAGATTTATGGAGAGATGGTTCAGATTAGGCTAAGAGAAGCTTAGAGAGAAGTTTTGATTCGAAAGATAAATGATAGAAGGAACAGGGAAAGGGATGGTTTGGGTTTTAAAAATCTTGTCCTGAAAAAGGAGTCGACAGCTTCAAAGGGGTCGACACTAGTGAAACTAGGGTCAACATCTTTCTAGAATTATTTTAGACAAGTTTTCAGCCCACTGGTCGACATCTAGTGAAATTAGGGTCAACCCCTTTGATATAGAAACAATTCAAAGGAGTTCAAAATAAGGGAATTCAATCAAATTGAGATCAAATTGATATTCAATCAAATTTAGGGGGTCAAAGATGATATTCAAACTGAATTTGAGGATCAAGGATTTGGTCAAATGAGGTATGATAATTGATTAATTTTGGAGAATCAAAAAAGAGAAATCTAGATATAAGCTCTATATGTTTACTTTCAGTTAGGAAAGTTTTGAATCCTTAGGGATAACACCTAGATGCAATGCAACATCAAGCACTTGAGTTTTATGAAGGGATGTTTTATCTTCAAGTATTTATACCATGCAGAGTTTTGATAAAATTTTAATAATTTAGCATTTTATGGGGGAATGTCAAAGTTAGTTTTACTTGTATGTTCAACAATTAAGCATCTTTTAATTTAAATTTATCAATTATAAAATTGATATGAGGAAGCTATTAAATTATATTGATTTTCAACATAATTTTAATTCATATCAAAATATGATACTTAGAGAAGAGGATATTGAACTTTTAAAATCTAAATATTCATCTCATCAAAATCAATCATACTAAAATTATTTTAAGCAAGTAAATAATATAATCAATCAATCAAATAGATATTGATGGCATGATATAAGAAAAGTTTAGATTACACTAAAAATCATCACCCATCATCTTTCACCTCCAAGGAATCCAAGCAAAAAAATTTTTCTCTTTTAAACTCATTCGATCCTTGGCATACCTGCAAAATTTCTAAATAACTTTTGGTACCCAAGCCATCTTGGGTTCATAGAAGTTAGTATTCAAGATTTCTTTAATTAAAATTTGGCCTATTCTTTTAAAATTATATTTCAAAATTTTATGGCCAATTTGATTACATTTAAAGCACTTAATAGTATGACCTTTAGTTGAAGCTCTTATTATAATATTTTTAGTATTTCACTATTTTCTTAAAATATTAAAATTAGTTTCTATTTTATTGAAAATAGTCTCATTAGTTTTTACCATAATTTACTATATCAGATCGAACCGATCGGTATAGTGCAAATCGAGCCAGACCGGTAAGGAACTGGAATGGTTTTGATCAATTTTCTTGGTTCTATCAGTTTGGGTATGGTTCGGTATGGTATTGTCTGGTTCAATCGAGTTTGGCTGGATTTTCATTTTTTTTGGTCATTGGATAGCATTTTTTTAAAATTTTTTATTATTGTATGGACTAGTACGATATAGTATAAATTAGTATGGTATCGTATCGATCAGCAACTAGTATAGTATCTGGTACTGATATGTAAAATCTTGATTTTTACCATAGATTGAAGATTTTGAAAACTAATGATAAATCTTTCAGCAATAGATTTTGAAACATTAATCTCTCTTTTTAATTTTTCATTTTCTTCTAAGAGCTCTTTTTTTTTATTTAGATGATCTTTATTTTCCTTTAGGAAGGATCTTAAACATCAATTTTCTTTTCAAGCTCAATAATTTCTTCAACTAAAGAATTTTTAGATTTAATCCATTCTTCTTCTTTTTTTAGCTAAAGAATTCTTTTCTTCCATTAGATTAAGATTTTTCTTTTTAAGCTCTTTATTTTTCTATCTTAACTTTTTAAATTCATGCATTAACTCATTAAAAGTATTAAGTAATTCATCAAAAGTAAAATTGGATGAGTTTTCAGAATTTACCTTATCTTCCATAGCCATGGGACAAAGGTTTATATTTTCTTCTTCCTCATCCGAACTTGACATGTCACCACTTCTCCAAATTTTTAGTAATGCACTTTTCTTCATCTATTTGGGGCGCATTTGATGGCCAGTGATGGTTTTCTTTTCTTTTTTCTTCTTTTTCTTCATATCTTTCTTTATGAGAAACTTCTTGAATTTTCTTGAAAGAAGTACCATGTTCTCATCATCTTCTTCTTCATCTTTCTTCAACTCATTGCTTTTTTAAAAATTGGAAGTAGACTTGAAGATGATGGTCTTTATTTTTCTTGGCTCCTCTTCTTCTTTCTTTTGAGCCATATGCATCTCATGGATCATAAGAGAACCCATGAGCTCTTCCAAGGATAGTTTGGTGAGATCCTTTGCTTCTTGTATTGCCATCACCTTAGCTTCCCATTCTTTAGGCAAGGACCTAAGCACCTTGCAAGCAAGATCATGGTTAAGATAAGTTTTGCCTAGATCATTAAGAGCATTAATAATTTTAGTAAATTTGGTGAACATATTGGAAATAGACTCACATTTTTTTTTTATTTTGAATATTTCATATTTATGACCAAGCAAGTTAATTTTGGACTATTTGACTTGACTTGTTCCTTCATGAGTTATTTCTAATATATCCCAAATTTCTTTAGCCAATGTGCAAGATGATATTCTATTAAACACATGCACATCTAAGAAACAATAAAGTACATTGATGGCTTTGCATTCAATTGAGCCATCTTTTTATCAAATTGATCTGATTCTTTTTCTGGCTTACGAAGAGTCATACCATTTATAGTTATTATGGGTGTGTGAGATCCTCTAGTTATGATTCTCCATAAATCAAAGTTTAGAGCTCGTATAAAAATTCTCAATTTAATTTTTTAAAAGGTATAGTTAGTGCCATCAAATAGTGATGGTCTAGAAATGGATTAACCCTCAACAAATGAAACACCACTTAGGATTGCTATTTATCTTTTGTCCTTTGATGGCTAGGTCAATAAATAATATTAGAGCACCTGATCTACTATCACTTAATACCTAGAGGCAGCAATCTATGAGGGATGAATTGGATTCTTTTAAAATCTTGGCCAAATTAAAATTCTAAGTCAAATATATGCTTCTAATTAAAACAACTTGAGTCTTTGTGGTGAATATACAAAGTGAAGCTACAGAATATAAGTAAATAAAGCAAATAAGAAATGCAAAAATGAAAAGCTAAAAATTAAAGTACACCACAAACATAAGTAATTTATAGTGGTTTGGAGTAACCTGCTCCTATGTCTACTCCCGAAGCTATCCACTTAAAAATTCTACTATAATCCCTAAATTTTAGTACATTTGTTTAACTCAGAATCATAAATAAATCCAGTTAGTTTTGCCGGGCGCACCAACCATAATCCTACATTGATAGTTTTTCAAATTCACTAACAACTCAGTTTTACGAGCTCACCAACAAAAACCTATACAATCTAAATCTAGGGTTGAACGAGTTTAATCCCCAAGTTTCTTTTTCTTAAAGAAACTTGTAAAGAAATAAAAATACAAAGTATTAATTTTAGCATAAAAATGAAAATAAGAAAAAAATCTTTTTGAAGCTCAAAGAAGTGGCTGAATATGTGCTCTTTTGAAACTTCACTTCTCTTCAAATGATGCTGAGAGATTGCTTAAGATGTTGTGAAAGATAACTCTTGAATGTCCTCTAAAATCAAAGCTTGATTTCTTTTTTTCTTCTTTTTTTGATGTACAATGAAAAATTCTTAAATCCAAAAAGATTTTACTTTAAAGTTTCTTAATTACTAGTGTCAAATGTTTTTCTTGCTCTTTTTATACTTGAGAGATGCTTAAGAATAAGTTTTGACCATTAGATAGCTTAGACTAGCCATTGGAGTAGAGAAATATCCATTGGAGAAGTGCATAAAACTAGCCATTATGATCTATCCTGTGCTTGGGGTCGACACCATTTTTCTTGAAATTGATACTTTTTGCTTTAGGATCGATACTTTTTGCTCTGAGGTCAACATTTTTTGGGATCTAAAAACTTTTTACTTTTTGTCTTTTGTTATATACAACAGAGGTCAACCTAGAAGTCTTCCTCTAGCATAGAGGTCAATTCAGGGATCGTTCCTTCCACATGCTGGTACGTGCCAACAAACTGGGGTCGACATCTCTACTCTTGGGGTCAACACCTAGCCTTCTTGAACTATGAAATCTTTATTTTTTTACTTTATTTGAGGGCAGGGGTTGATATCTTTAGCTTTGGAGTCGATATTACTAAGTCTAAAATCCAAAATTTCTTCTTTGAAATTCTTGATGATTTTGTGTAGATCTTTTCTTTAATTAATTCTTCAATTTGAATACCTAAAAAGACTTACATCCACTCTTGAAATACATGGTTAGATGCATAAATGCTCCAAGTTTGGAAATCATCAAAAACAATCTTGGGGTCAATACATCCATGATACATTATTTCATGATTTCTATTTTTATGCACATATATCTTATAACTTCTATACCTACTCGGATATTCATTTGGTAGGTGAACCTAGCGATAGATATTTTACTTCTGACTACTATTTTCTTCTAGAAGATTTTCTTATATCCCGGCAAATTAAGAAGCAAATAGCTAATGCCAAATCCAATGCTCAAGCTGAGTATCATGCCATTGCAAGTACTACTTAGGAGCTTATTTGATTATATTGGTTGTTAGAAGATATGGGAGTTGAACACTATGATGCCATTATTTTTCATTATGATAATCAAAGTGTTATCTAAATTGCTTACAATGATAGTTTTGACAAGCATATAAAATATATCAAAAATGATTATCGTTTTGTGCACCAACATCTTGTACGTGGTATAGTTTAGCTCCTTTTAATCATCTCAGTTAATTAAATTATTGATGTTGGGGATAAACCCATTTTTGTCAAAGTTCTGATGAATGTCTGATCTCCAGATGACCTCACCCAATGGCGACGGCCATGGCCAGGCTCCGACCGATAAAGACAATCAGGTTCCTCCACCACAAAAGGATGAACTCCTCCAATCGCACTCCTTCCGAACGACCCTCTTCGGCTAAGCAGAACCTCAGACAAACTTGAATAGTGAGAGCAGTCACTTGAGTAGTTGAAGTGCTGAGGTTTCACCCCCCGAGTAGTTTAGCCTGGCCAGCTTGGAAGCTAGCCAAACTTTTTTCTCCAACTATAACCAAATCTGGATGATGCCGAAGGACTAGAAGAAAATTACTTTTATTACTGACAATGATCTTTATTATTACAGGATAATGCCTTTTGGACTTAAAAATGCAGGCGCAATCTATCAACATCTAGTCAACAATATCTTTAAAGAGCAGATCGGCCACAACATAGAGATCTATGTGGATAACATACTTATCAAGAACCATACTTCAATCAATTATGTTGCCGATCTTGAGGAGACCTTCAATGCTCTCCGAAAGTATAAAATAAAGCTAAATCCAACCAAATATGCCTTTGGAGTAACCTCAGAAAAATTCATGGAATTCATGATGTCAAGGCATGGCATCAAAGCTAATCTGGAGAAGATCCGAGCCATACAGGAGATGACTGCCCCAAGATTAATAAAAGAAGTTTAGTACCTGACTGAAAAGGTGGTGTCTCTGAATCACTTTGTCTCAAAGTCGATCGAGCAATGCATGCCCTTCTTCCAGGTCCTTAAATAACTAAAGAACTTCTGTTGGACTATGAAAAGTTAGCAAGCATTTGAAGAGCTTAAGAACTACCTCAGCTTGCCTCCCCTGTTGGCCAAGCCCAAACCTGGAGAAGAGTTATTCCTCTACCTAGCAGTCTCTCTAATGGTGCTGGTAGCTATCCTAGTCAAGAAAAAGGCGAAAGCGTAATGATCAATCTATTACATAAGTCGAGTCATGAGAGATGTAGAGATCAGGTATACTAAATTGAAAAAATTAACTTACATTCTTCTAATTGCAGTTAGGAGACTTCGACCCTACTTCTAGAGGCATACCATAATGCTTCTCGTAGACTAGCCAATCAGGGCAGTCCTTCACCTGATGGATGCCTCTGGGAGAATTGCAAAGTGGGCAATCGAGCTCATAAAGTTTGACATCAACTATCAATCTCAACAATCAATCAAGGCTTAGATACTGGCTGACTTCATAGTTGAGTGCACAATTCTTGATGATACCAAATCTGAGCAGAATTAAGCCAGCATTTCATGGTTGCAATCGAGCCCCCTCGAAGAAAGAGTGGATCTTCCCAAAGATTTTTGAATCTTGTATGCGAATGGCTCTTCCAATGCTTCAAGTGTAGGTGCTGGGCTAATCCTGGTCAATCTGGAAGGCATCGTCGTCGAGTATACACTATGCTTCAAGTTTCGGCAACAAATAATGGGACTGAATATGAAGCTCTGATAGCAGGACTAAGGATAGCCAAAGAGTTGGAAGCGGACCTTCTCCAACTGTACAGTGATTTCCAACTAATAGTCAGACAAGTTAGTAGCAGTTATGAAGCTTGAAAGGAAAGTATGATAATGTATCTCGAGAAAGTAAAGGATTTGATTTCGATCTTTAAGAGTTTTAGCATCCAACAGATTCTAAGAGCGAAAAACACCATAGCCAACCTTCTTTCTAAATTGATCACACTAGCTCCAACCGAACTGCCTAAGGAGATTTTCTTCAAAGTCCTGAAATGCTCGAGTTTGGAAGAACCGCAGTCTGTGATGCAGGTTGAGCATGAGCTGAGCTGGATTGATCCACTGGTCACTTACCTGAAAAATGGAATCCTACCTCATGATCCGAAAGAAGCCCAAAAATTGAGAAATCAGGCCTTCTAGTATGTTCTCTATGATGGCAAATTATACAAGGTCATATTCACTACCATTTTTAAGGTGCCTTCAACCCTTCGAGGTTGATTTTGCATTATGGAAGGTACATGAAGGAATTTATGGAAGCCATCTGGGTGCCAGATCTCTATCTCATAAACTACTTCAGCAAGGCTATTACTGGCCAACCTTGTATCTGGATTTTCTGGACTATGTTAGAAGGTGCGATCGTTGTTAGAGAAATGCTAGTATTCAGAGATGGCCAACCTCCGAGCTTATCCCCTTGAGTGCCCCTTGGCCATTTACACAATGATGGATGGATATACTCAGCCCTTTTTCGGTGGCGTCCGAACAGCAAAAGTTCTTCTTGGTTGCAATTAACTACTTTACCAAACGGATCGAGATCGAACCCCTGGCTAAAATTACTAAAGCAAAAGTGCAGGACTTTATCTGGAAGTCAATTATTTGCAGGTTTGGCTTACCTCGGACCATCATAATAGACAATGGATGATAGTTTGCTGGAGCAAAATTCATTAAATTTTGTGAAGACTTGAATATCTCTCATAATTTTACATCAGTGGCTCATCTACAAACAAACGGTGAGGCCAAAATAACCAATAGAACTTTGCTACAAGAAATCAAAGCAAAACTTGAGAAGGCAAAAGGGACTTGGGTAGATGAACTCTATCATATATTCTAGGCATACCAAACTATCCAAAGATTGCCAACTGGGGAGACTCCATTCAACTTGGCCTTCGGGACAGAGACAATCATCCTAATAGAACTGAAACTTTCATCAGCATGAGTCATGGCTTTCAGTGAGCAACAAAACTCATAGGATCTCAGGGCCAACCTTGACTTGCTGGAAGAAAAAAGAAAAGTAGCTCAAGTTTGGATGGTGGCCTATAGGCGGAAGGTAGCTCACTGCTACAACTCAAGGGTCAGAGGTAAAGCATTCAAAGTGGGAGACCTGGTACTTCGACGAGCAGCCATCTCGCAATCTCAAAATCAAGAGAAGCTCACTCCAAATTGGAAAGGCCCATATGAAGTCAAGGAGGTCGTCCGATCCAAAACTTATTATCTGAAGTAGCTCAGAGGAGCGACACTCTCACGCTCCTAGAATTCGGAGAATCTATGAATGTATTATCAGTAATCTTACTTCAATAAAACTCTCTTTCCGACTCCTCTATTCTTTGGTCCAAAATTGTATATTGATAGAAAATAACTCAACTAAACTTTGTTTGAAAACAAAGTGAAGGCCTCTTTAATCTAAGACGAGATGAGGGAAGAGGCCCTTCTAATGGCCCTTGTGCAGCCCTACTGTCCTATTAGGAACAGGAGGAGAACCTCATCCTAACTTGAGCAAAGTGAAGGCCTCGTTAATCTAAGACGAGATGAATGGAGAGGCCCTTTCAATAGCCCTTATACGCCTCTACTGTCCTGTTAGGAATAAGAGAAGAACCTCATCCTAACTTGAGCAAAGTGAAGGCCTCATTAATCTAAGATGAGATGAGGGAAGAGGCCCTTCCAACGGTCCTTATGCGTCCCTACTGTCCTGTTAGGAACAGAAGGAGAACCTCATCCTAACTTGAGCAAAGCAAATACCTTGTTAATCTAAAGACGAGATGAGAGGAGAGGCCTTTCCAATGGTCCTTATGCGCTCCTACTGTCCTATTAGGAATAGGAGGAGAACCTCATCCTAACTTGAGCAAAGCGAAGGTCTTGTTAATCTAAGATGAGATGAGGAGAGTGGCCCTTCCAATGGCCCTTATGCGTCCCTATTGTCCTATTAGGAATAGGAGGAGAACCTCATCCTAACTTGAGTAAAGCAAAGATCTCATTAATATAAGACAAGGTGAGGGGGGAGGCCCCTATCAATAGCCCCATCAAACCCCTACCACACCAATGGAAATAGGAGGAGAACCCCATTCCGAAGCAAATAAAGACCTCCAATTAACCAAGATGGGAGGAAGACTCTGCCTTGTTAAAATTAGAAACCTGCCTCATCAGGAACAAGAGAAGGATCTCATCCTGATGGGTGGAGAGTAAAGGCTGACCTCATCAAGAGTAGGGGAGGGTCTCATTTTGACAAAGGGCCTAAGAAAAACCAACTAAGCTGGAAATGGAAAAATAACCTCAACCAAGCATGGATAAAGATCTCCGGTTATGAAAAGATGGGAGGAAAATCAATTTTCAATAGCCATATTAACAGAAAGCAATGTGGAAAAAATAGAGAAACCAATGGATATCAAATTAATCCAAGCAGAATGAAAAAGATGACTGAAGAAAGCATTCCTTTATTAATGTCGAGGTCCTTTACAAAGCCGAGGTCCACAAGACCACTAAAAAAAAAATGGAACTATCTACGAATATTCAATCCACGTAGGGCGAAAATGAAGAAAGATATCATTTTATTAAAGTCAAAGTCAAGTACAAAATAAAGATCTGCAAGATCAGTTACAAAAGAAAGAAAGAAAAAGTTGAAGATCTAAGAGGGATCTGATTCCTCGGACTTTGGACTGCTAGCCATCACCAAGGATTTTTTTAGGCTAATAATTTCTTCCTCGAGCTTCTTTCTTCTTATCAGATTATCATAGAACATCCTGTCAACTCTTTGGTAGTTCTCTTCCGACATGCAGTCTTCTCCTCAGAACCTTAGATTCGGCCTCAGTATCTTTAATGGCTCACTATTCGTATACCAGTTGGAGCTTCAATTGCTGAACTTTGGCCTTCTCGATCTTAATTGACTCTAAAAGTTCACCTGCAATCCTCTTCAAGGAGGCAATCTCTTTCAACTCCCTACTTGTGCTAGATTGATGATTGTCGGTGAGCTACTATTGAAGTCGAGTCACCTCGCTGTTGGCAGCTCGGAGCTATTGCTCAAGTTTAGATATTCTCCCATACCAGCCCAATCGATAGATCTCATAGGCAGACTTGACATCAAATAGTTGTTTCTGAAGTGCAGAGAATCTTTGAGACCAATCCCATTCATACCGGGCTTTGTAGGAGGACCATGGTGAACCTCCCTCCAATAGCTGAATCTTCTCTCCTGCCACCTTGAGTTCAACTTCGAGAAAGCTGATCTTCGCAGACAACGTCCAAGACTTATCACTGGTGATTTTCCTAAGCTCGATTAGCTCTTTCTTGAAATTGCCTTTTCTAGTGTTGAAGCTCACAGAATCCTTCATATGTAGCTTGCAAAGGCAAGTGACCTCGATCATCGCCTCTGAAGCATTCTTCCTAGATCTCTAAAGTTTATCTTTCATCTTCAACTTTTTCTTCAGGTGATGAATCTTCCTCTTTAAACTTTTGGTTATGGGTTTTAGAGGGATGCCTTGAGGCAATGGCTCGGCGTCATTTGGAGATGACTAGCCTTGACTGTGATTGCTAAAAGGGTTTTGTATAATATTCACCATGATACAAGTGTAAAGGAAAGAAAGTTTATTTTTATTTTTTAAAATGTTTGAGTACACCAAAAAGAAAAGAAAGAAAAGTATAAGTAATCAAAGATTTTCGACCTCGATCAATTTAGCAGTAGGTGAGGTCGGTGCATTTCCTGTGGCCTCAGACTTGGCTATAGGTCCTGGAGCTTCAGGAATGGATTCGGTAATAGGAGAGGTGACCCTAGCATTAGAAGGACTAGCCTCTTTGCTAGGCTCATCTATCAAAAGGTTGAGATCCACCTCTGAAAAGTTCTTCGCAACCCTCCCCATGCAGATCTCGAATCCCTCCAGAAAAGCCTTATGGGCGAAGGCAATCTTGATGTCTTCCATGCTTTGGAGGACTTGAAGGCCTCAATAGCCCGCTCCTCGGTGCTGACCTCCACTTCAGCCTTCTTCCTTTTGTCCTTCAAAAGAGGCAAGGCTGCCCTCAACTCCATAGAAACCTCCTCTTCTCTCCTCAATGCCTCTCGAAGGCGATCAGCCTCCATAGTTTGTTCCTTCGAGACCGCCTTCAAATGGTCGACCTCGGTTTGAACCCTTTCTATCTCCACCTAAGCCTCATGGAGGGCCTTGGAGAACTCAACTTGGTGGAGATCGACTGCCTTCGAATGGGCAAACAAGTAATGCCCTAGCTGCAGGATAGAAGAAAATTAAGTCAGAGCTCTGGGAGTACATCCCGCATTCGATCAAGTTTGAAGGTATTAATGTTAGATATATGTGCCCTAAAAGCCAGAATTGGCTGACACTTGTAATACACTTCTAGGGGCAAAATTATAATTTTGACTATAATCAATAAAATTGGTTATTTTCTATCACATATGTATATGTAGTGTCTGTGATACATCCTTTGAGTTAATGGTAATGATAATTCATATTTTCAAGAGTTGAAAACTTAAGACATGAATAATCATTATTAACTCATAAAATGCTTTCGACCATAGGATCATCATAAGGATGGTGATTGATCCGGAAGGTTGGTGTACAATCGCTTCTCTTTAGTAGATGAGTCTTGAGTCTATGGTGTGGAGATATTGGAGCGAGAGTATAGGTACTCGTTAGAGAACGAGGGCACTGAGCGTGACCACCTCGAGTAGTCATTAGGAAGTCTACCTTCTCGTCAATGACTGACTCGATGCTGTAGTGGTGTGTCTGATTCTTTGACCTGAGGTGCATCGGTAGTTCACCTTGAGGGTGTTATAGTTTGACTACACCATAACTCGATCTCCTAGCCATACGAAACCTTGAGGTGTATGTTGGCTATAGCATGTTCATTGTAGGAACTGGATTGCATCAAGATGGAATCTATCTACCTCGGTGGTAGAGGAGCAGCCCTATGATGATCATGAGAATCAAGTCCAGAAGCCCATGGCCATGGCAGAGTGAAATAATAGAAAGAGTTTCTATTTAGGTTTTCACATTGGACTTGAATCGAATGATTACATCATATGATAGAAACTAGGGTTTGATGAGTTCACCTAAACCCTAATCTGATCGGGGCTCAAGATAGAAGAACTTAATCACACAGGTAGCTGCACCAAGAGGTTCGCATTCAGCTCTGATGGGTTGCCACCATATACTGCTAGGTGTCACTGGTGGATTTTGGGAGCAATTAGAATGATTTAGATGATCGATCATTCTAGCTGTTCGAATCAGAAGAGTTCTGATCCATCGAAAGGAGTTTCGATGATGTCGATGATAGAGATCATGACATATCCCATTACCATACAGAACTGAACCTAACTGGATCACACAAATAAGGGTTTGAATCTGATGATCATCAATTGAACTGATCCAGTTCAATCAGATCAATTGATCTGAATGAGATTCAATTAGGTTCAAGGAAATCGTGCTAGCACTCGATTGAACCTAACGTTCTTCTTTTACTATCATAAATAGTTGTCCTGACTGAGCCAAAGGAGTTTGTGCTCGATCAGAGGCCTTCACTTGGTCTGACTGGAGTTTGTCCAGATCAAAAAAGGGTTGTCTTATTTTGTAAGACAATACCTGCCATTTTTGGTCACCTGCCATTTCTCATCCTTTGACTTTGGTCAAAAGTTGACCTTTGACTGGTCAAATGTTGACCATTGACACTTTGACTTCTTGTCCACATGTCATGCACCTATTGGAGAGCTGGTGGGGGCTTGTCCCCCTACCAGAACCTAGGCAAGGAGGAGGGCGCACGCCACCCTTGGCGTGTGCCCAAGCTGGAGGCGCCCAGGAGTCCCTGTTGGATAGGGACTCCATCTCCTTTTTGGATTTCGATTAGACTTCTCCTAAGAACCAAGTTTGACTGGTCTTAGGCACCATCTAAGGATGAATCCAGGGGACTCTATTCCCACCAATCAGATTTAGATCTGATTTCACAAAGGGTTGTGATTGGTTGGGAAGAAGAGGAGTTGGATCACGCATAGTCTATAAATAAGACCCTACGCCCAACTCAAAAAGCATTGAAAAATTCTCCACGCCCCAAGGCTGCCTCTCCTCTCCTCCTCCATGCCAAGTCCATCTTCTCCTTCTCCTCTCCACGCCCAAAGGAGTTTGGGATCTTAGTTGGTGCAATCCAGACGAAAGAAAGGCGACAGAAAGCTAGAAGGCTGCATGCTGCTGCAAAGAACAACTGCTGATCTTCGAAAGGTGTTTTGAAGATCCTCCAAATTAGATTCAGATTTAATTTTTGAAGATGTGATAGAGAAGAAGAGGATCTCCAGATCTAGCCTGAGTGGATACCGGTAGAGGCCAGGCACTTGCATGGCTAGATCCAGAACCTTCCGCTGCTTACAGGATCATCAACGGGTAATAGGATTACCCTACATCAAGGTAAATTAAATTTGATTTAATTTATCTTGATTTTATTTTTATTATTAGAATAATAAGAATTAGATCTAAAATATTCTTGATCTAATTTGGATCAAAAAAAAAATTTTAAAATATATCTCTTGATCCAATCAGATCTGAACAAACCTGATCCGGGAAATCAGGAATTTTCCTTCAACTGGCATCAGAGCCAAGGTTCTAAAGTATTTAGATCTAATTTTAAATTTATTCTA
This sequence comes from Cocos nucifera, assembly GCA_006176705.1. NCBI lineage: Eukaryota > Viridiplantae > Streptophyta > Magnoliopsida > Arecales > Arecaceae > Cocos > Cocos nucifera. The sequence continues at coordinate 7,894 of QRFJ01006447.1, read as the reverse complement.
ATTAAAAAATATGTGATTTTAGATGTCACATGAGATGTGATCAGATCTGAAATCAGAAAAAATTAAAATTAAATGATTTGGATCTAAGATTAGAAAATATGCATGACTAGTTCTAAAATAGAATAGTTCTATAGAATAGTCTTGCATGTTTTCAATTTAATTTGATTAAATCATATTTTAGATCTATTTATTTACTATTTTTTGATATTATAATTATTATAATAACATCTAAAAAATAGTAAATAAAAATTATTTAATTTTAAACATCATATGAGATATGATTGATGCATGTCTAGACTAGTTGTAGAATAGTTCTACATAGTTGTCTAGATTAGAGTTTATTTTGATAAGATCAATTTAAATCTAATTTTTTAGATTATTATGAGATAATTTAGATCTAAAAATATGCATGATTTGATACATGAGATGTATGCAAAATATGCCATGATTAGATCTAATTTGTATATGAGATATATGATATAGATCTAAAACTGTTTTGTAGTATTACATGTTCCTGATTAAGGCGTTCCTCTTGGCCGTCCGGTCATAAGAACGAAGAAGGGTTTAAAGGCCCTCTCCTTCCCATCCGATGGGATGTTCTTATGATGTGTAGGGGTGCTGCGTGTTCGTCCTTAATCAGAAATCCAAAACTTACTTTCTGCAAAACCCTAGATCCTGAAACCCTAGGATTTATTGTGCATATTTTGTTTATGAACCCTACTTAATTAAGAATTAAGATTATGGAATATTAATTAGGTCTAAAATTGAGAATTTTAGATCTAAGACATATTCATAATACTGGGTTCGGGCTTGGGTAGCTCAATTAGGTCTAAGCGGTTGATCAAACCGAATCAAGAGTTGGTTAGATGGGATCAACAATGCTTAAATTGACCAGCCTAATAGGATTAAGTCTGGGTCAAGATCGAGTCACGATCAAGCAAGACCTAATTAGGCTCAGAGGTTAGAGTCTGGATTGTAGGCTAACCCAATTGGTTCTGACTCAATAATTTGGTGTCTAAGGTAAGTTTGGCACATACGACTGACTGGTTTTTAATTGGAAGCTACTCGACCTGAATGCATTCTTGTATGAGTTAATGGCATATCCCTTCCATCCGATCTCACTTACCTGGCCATATCTGTTGACTCAGTTCTGATCTGAGGTGGTCAATAATCCGAGCTAACCCATGCCACTAGGTTAGTCATAATTGTTATGACTATGACAAGTCTAGTTTAATGAGACCTGAATCAATTCTTCCCTAAGAAAAGATTAAGTCTGAGGTCTTCCACCATTGTAGATGTGCGGGCCCTTCCCGGGGTTGATTGTTCTCGGCTGGATACAGTGGCTCAGTTGCACCGAAAGATGCAACCATGTCTATTAGGCATTGGATGCTATGGGCTGGAGGATGAGTTGGGCTCAATATTCTGGATACGGTGAGAGACTCAATTAGGAATCCAGTCTATGCAAATGGTGGGTCTGACTTAACTAAGGAGTGGATCAATATTTTGGATACGGTGAGATTCATGAATTAGAGACCAAGTTTGGGTGCACCATGATTAGAGAATCATTGAACAAGAGTTGTTCACTCATTGGCTAACCCATCACCAATAACTGTTAGGTGAGGTGATGAGTCAGTTGGTGAGACCGCACCACCCACTAGAAATCATTAATCGTGGAGATTTTTGCATCTCTACAGAGGGAGTGTAGGGATCCGAAAAAAATAGTGGAAGCTAATTTGTTTAAAAATAAAATTTCTAAATAAATTGGTCAAGTCATAATTATACAGTATCTAACTAGAATCTTTGACTCTCTATAGGAAAATGTCTGCATCCAACCCATTAGGCACGTATCCTGGACACACATAGACTGACCGGACCCAATTATAAAGATTGGCTCAGGAACTACAAAATTATTTTGGGTTTCGAGAAGTTAACCCATGTATTGGACCAGGACCCTCCCACCTTACCAGCCCATCCATCCACTGAACAGAGAGCGTCTCTGAAAAAATGGATAGACGAAGATAATAAGGCCAGATATTACATGTTGGGCTCGATGTCTGATGAGCTCCAGCACCAACATGAAGATATCGGGACTGCTCGCCAAATGTTGGCTCACCTATAGGAGATGTTTGGTGAACAGAGTCGCGCAGCCAAATATCAAGTCACGAAATGACTTTTTAAGGCTAAGATGCATGATGGGCAGTCAGTCCAAGATCACTGTCTGATGATGATCAAGGACTTGGAAGAGCTTGAGAAGCTCGGTGTGAAGTTAGACTTGGATCTGCAGAATGATATTATTCTGCAATCCTTGACTGATGCATATGGGCAATTCATCATGAATTACCACATGCATAAACTTCAAAATTCCTTGGCCGAATTAATGAATATGCTGGTTACCGCTGAGCTTTCTATGAAAGGTTCTAAAGGCTCAGTTCTTGCTATGGAATGGACTTCTTCCAAAAGAAAGTCTTATGAAAAGAAAAAGAAGTCTGTGAAAAAGCAGAAAGGTGGAAGGAGGAAAGAAGAAGAAGGCAGAGCCGAAGAAGAAAGGCCGATGTCAAAGGAAAGTGTTTCCATTGCAACAGCGACGGCCACTTGGAAGCGGAACTGCCCTACTTACCTGGCCACCCTGAAGAACAAGAAGGAAGGTCCTTCTGGAGGTATGCTCGTTATTGAGTCTAACCTTACGATTTCTTCTGCATCCAGTTGGGTGCTTGACTCTGGTTCTAGTGCTCATCTGTGCACTTCCATGCAGGGTCTTGAGGATAGCAGGAGGCTGAGGGATGGAGACATGATCCTACGCATTCGGTAATGGAGCAAGAGTTGCTGCAGTGGCCGTGGGAACATACCCTCTTCGATTACCATCTGGTTTAGACTTAGTTTTGAAAGACTGTTATTATGTGCCTGCAGCTAGCAGGAATTTGATTTCTATGTTTCATGCTTAGCACTAAGAAGGCTATGTGATTACCTTCTTTAAGGACCATTGTAACATTCTTTATGAAAGAAATAAAATTGCAAATGGTTTCCTTATTAATGGTCTTTATCAGCTACATATTGATGTACCTATTCTAACTATCGAGCAAAACGTGAATGCCAAACGACCTAGGGATAGTCCAAACGATAGATATCTATGGCACCTGAGATTAGGTCATATAGCAGAAGATAGGATCAACAAATTGGAGAAAAATGGGCTATTGAGTCCATTGACTTTCGAGTCATATCCAACTTGTGAATCTTGTCTTCAAGGCAAAATGACTAAACTCCCTTTTGTTGGACATGGGGAAAGGGCCACAGATCTCCTTGCCCTAGTACATACTGATGTGTGCGGCCCATTTGATGTGCCGGCTAGAGGCAATTTTGTCTACTTCATTATCCTTTATCCGATGATCTGTCTAGGTATGGGTATGTGTATCTTATGAGACACAAGTCTGAAGCTTTTGAAAAGTTCAAAGAATTCAGACATGAAGTAGAAAAACAAACTGGAAAAATCCCATTAAGGTTCTTCGATCAGATCGAGGAGGTGAATACCTTAGCCGAAAATTCCTAGACTATCTCAAGGAAAAATGGCATAGTCTCTCAATGGACTCCACCAGGAACACCTCAACTCAACGGGGTTTCAGAATGGAGAAATCGGACTCTATTGGATATGGTTCGATCCATGATGAGCTTCACAGACCTCCCTGATTTTCTTTGGGGACACTTCATTGTTAACTTCAATTTATCTACTGAATAGGGTTCCCTCTAAAACCGTTCCTACCACACCGTATGAGATATGGCATGGTAAGAAACCAAGTCTGAGTCATCTCAAAATTTGGGGTTGTCCGGCTCATGTCAAAAGACAACAAGCGGACAAGTTAGAGTTTAGGTCCTTCAGAGCTCGATTCATAGGATATCCTAAAGAGTCATTAGGATACTATTTCTACATTCCAGAAGACCACAATGTGATTGTGAGTCGACATGCCATCTTTCTTGAAAAATAGTTTATTCAAGATAGCGGCATTGGAAAGCAGATTAAGCTTGATGAGAAAGTCTCACAAGTACAACGAGCTAAGGACCAATTGGAACCAAATCAGGTTGAGCCAATAAGAACACTACCTCCTCCACCTCGTAGATCGGAAAGAGTTTCCCATCCCCCTGAAAGATACTTAGGTATTATTTCAGAGGAAGTAGAGGAAAATGTTCCTCGTAGGTAATGGTGCTCATGGTGATGATCCCAAAACCTACAACGAGGCGATATCAGATATCGACTCCGAGAAATGGCTAGAGGCAATGCAGTCAGAAATTGACTCGATGCACTCAAACCAAGTCTGGACCTTGGTAGATCCACCAGAAGGTATAGTACCTATTGGGTGTAAATGGATCTTCAAGAGAAAGATTGGTGCAGATGGGAATGTGGAGACATTCAAGGCTAGACTAGTGGCAAAAGGTTATAGTCAACGTGCGAAGGCATTGACTATCAGGATACCTTTTCCCCAGTAGGCTATGCTAAAATCCATCCGCACATTGCTTGCTGTTGCAGCCTATTTCGATTATGAAATATGGCAAATGGACGTGAAAACGGCATTCTTAAATGGATATCTTGAGGAAGATATCTATATGGAACAGCCGCTAGGTTTCACATCCAGTGATACTGATCACAAGGTTTGCAAGCTGCAAAGGTCCATATATGGACTTAAGCAAGCATCTCGGAGCTGGAACACTCATTTCAATGATGTGATCAAAAAGTTTGGTTTCATCAAAAATGAAGAGGAACCATGTGTTTTCAAAAAGGGTCAGTGGGAGCGCTGTTGTCTTCCTCGTATTGTACGTGGATGACATCCTCCTTATTGGGAATGATATTCCCATGTTGACATCAGTCAAAATGTGGTTGTCCAAGGAATTCTCCATGAAAGACCTAGGTGAAGCATCCTTTATTCTAGGAATTAAGGTCTATAGGGATAGACCGAATAGGATGCTAGGACTTTCACAGAAGATGTACATAGAGGAAGTACTAAAGAGGTTTAGTATGGAAAACTCTAAGAGGGGATTAATACCCTTCAGACATGGTATTCATCTTTCCAAGAAGATGTGCCCTAGCACACCTGAGGAAATAGAACGCATGAGCAAGATCCCTTATGCTTCTGCAATAGGGAGCCTCATGTATGCCATGCTATGTACACGACCTGATATAGCCCATGCTGTGAGTGTCACAAGCAGATATCAGTCAAATCCAGGTGAAGAACACTGGACTTCTGTGAAATGTATCCTTAAGTACTTGAGAAGAACTAAGGATATGATGTTGGTCTTTGGTAACGGAGAACTCCAAGTCCAGGGATACACAGACTCGGATTTCATGTCCGATATAGATGATCGAAAGTCGACATCTGGGAGTCTGTTTGTGTGCAATGGTGGTGCTGTCAGCTGGAAGAGTTCCAAGCAAACTGTGATAGCAGATTCCACCATGGAAGCAGAATATATCGCTGCATCAGAGGCTGCGAAAGGAAGCATTCTGGTACAAGAAGTTTGCTGCAGAAATTGGAGTAATGCCATCAGATGCCATTCCTCTTTACTGCGACAACAATGGCGCCATAGCCCTTGCTAAGGAGCCGAGGTCTCACCAAAAATCCAAGCACATTGAGCGGCGATACCACCTCATCCGCGATTACCTCGAGAAGGGTTACGTCGAGGTCAAGAGAGTCAACTCCGCAGATAATGTGGCAGACCCACTTACAAAGCCGTTGGGCCAGCAGAAGATCGAAGCCCACCTTGAGAAGATGGGACTTAGACTTGTAGCCAATTGGCTTTAGGACAAGTGGGAGATTGTTAGATATATGTGCCCTAGAAGCCAGAATTGGCTGACACTTGTAATACACTTCTAGGGGCAAAATTATAATTTTGACTATAATCAATAAAATGGGTTATTTTCTATCACATATGTGTATTTAGTGTCTGTGATACATCCTTTGAGTTAATGGTAATGATAATTCATATTTTCAAGAGTTGAAAATTTAAGACATGAATAATCATTATTAACTCATAAAATGCTCCCGACCATAGGATCATCACGAGGATGGTGATTGATCCGGAAGGTTGGTGTACAATCGCTTCTCTTTAGTAGATGAGTCTTGAGTCTACGGTGTGGAGACACCGGAGCGAGAGTACAGGTACTCGTTAGAGAACGAGGGCACTGAGCGTGACCACCTCGAGTAGTCATTAGGAAGTCTACCTTCTCGTCAATGACTGACTCGATGCTGCAGTAGGTGTGTCTGGTTCTTTGACCTGAGGTGCATCGGCAGTTCACCTTGAGGGTGTTATAGTTTGACTACACCATTACTCGGTCTCCTAGCCATATGGAATCCTGAGGTGTATGTTGGCTATAGCATGTTCATTGTAGGAACTGGATTGCATCAAGATGGAATCTATCTACCTCGGTGGTAGAGGAGCAGCCCTATGATGATCATGAGAATCAAGTCCAGAAGCCCATGGCCATGGCAGAGTGAAATAATAGAAAGAGTTTCTATTTAGATTTTCACATTGGACTTGAATCGAATGATTACATCATATGACAGAAACTAGGGTTTGACGAGTTCACCTTAACCCTAATCTGATCGGGGCTCAAGATAGAAGAACTTAATCACACAGGTAGCTGCACCAAGAGGTTCGCATTCAGCTCTGATGGGTTGCCACCATATACTGCTAGGTGTCACTGGTGGATTTTGGGAGCAATTAGAATGATTTAGATGATCGATCATTCTAGCTGTTCGAATCAGAAGAGTTCTGATCCATCGAAAGGAGTTTCGATGATGTCGATGATAGAGATCATGACATATCCCATTACCATACAGAACTGAACCTAACTGGGTCACACAAACAAGGGTTTGAATCTGGTGATCATCAATTGAACTGATCTAGTTCAATTGATCTGAATGAGATTCAATTAGGTTCAAGAAAATCGTGCTAGCACTCGATTGAACCTAACGTTCTTCTTTTACTATCATAAATAAGTTGTCCTGACTGAGCCAAAGGAGTTTGTGCTCAATCAGAGGCCTTCACTGGTCTGACTGGAGGTTGTCCAAGTCAGAAAAGGTTGTCTTATTTTGTAAGACATACCTGCCATTTTTGGTCACCTGCCATTTCTTCGTCCTTTGACTTTGGTCAAAAGTTGACCTTTGACTGGTCAAATGTTGACCATTGACACTTTGACTTTTGTCCACGTGTCATGCACCTATTGGAGAGCTGGTGGGGGCTTGTCCCCCTGCCAGAACCTGGCAAGGAGGAGGGCGCACGCCAAGGGTGGCGTGTGCCCAAGCAGGAGGCGCCCAGGAGTCCCTTGTTGGATAGGGACTCCATCTCCTTTTTGGATTCCATTAGACTTCTCCTAAGAACCAACTTTGACTGGTCTTAGGCACCATCTAAGGATGGAATCCAAGGGACTCTATTCCCACCAATCAGATTTAGATCTGATTTCACAAAGGGTTGTGATTGGTTGGGAAGGAAGAGGAGTTGGATCACGCTATAGTCTATAAATAAGACCCTGCGCCCAACTCAAAAAGAATTGAATAAGATTCTCCACACCCCAAGGCTGCCTCTCCCTCCTTCCTCCATGCCAAGTCCATCTTCTCCTTCTCCTCTCCACGCCCAAAAGGAGTTTTGGATCTTAGTTGGTGCAATCCAGATCAGAGAAAGGCGATCAGAAAGCTAGAAGGCTGCGCTGCTGCAAAGGACAACTGCTGATCTTCAAAAGAGTTTTGAAGATCCTCCAGATCAGATCCAGATCTGAATTTTTGGAGATATGATAGAGAAGAAGAGGATCTCCAGATCCAGCCCGAGTGGATACTGGTAGAGGCCAGGCACTTGCGTGGCTAGATCCAGAACCTTCCGCTGCTTACAGGATCATCAACAGGGTAATAGGATTACC